>JBBPSZ010000374.1:0-12189 GCA_038093835.1 Strobilomyces confusus
CGATGACGAGCTGGTTCTCGACGGACTCGTTCACCATATCTAGTTCGTACCTGTCCACGTGGATACCATTCTCTCCGGAAGGTATGTATGCGGCGTCCGGCGGAAATGAAGGTAGGTCTGCTGCACGAGGGGTCGGGTCGTTCGGGTCTGGAGGTAGAAAGAGGAATATGCGTGGCGACCGTCCCGTGGAGCTGACGGCGTTTTGATAGATGCGTATCGTCGCAAGGTGGACGTCCTCTTTATCGATAGCAGCCCACCGCACCATCAAGTGTTTAGGAATCTTGCAAAGCGAGCAAAAGGCGCGTGGTAAGACAACTGGCCTTCATGATTTACAAAAAAGCATGGAAGGGCTTTCGGGCCTCGTAACGATCAAGTTGAAACTCACCTTGACCAACCAGACTCTCCCATTCCCTCTGTCCAACATAAGCTCTTCATCAGGATCGGGTAGCGCATCCTCCTCGTTGGGTGCCTCTGCGTCAAATCGTTTCTTGTCGTCCTCCACAGTTTCATCCATGTCGTATGGGTGGTAGTAATGCTGGAGGACGAGTTAACTGCTAAGTGCTGTAGTGGGACTTTAGACGCTGCATTACGTAATACATCTTTCGGGTTTTTCCAGAGAAGAGTCAGATCTTTTCTGTGACACATCTCGCAGCATCAAACGGTTTGTAAAATCAAGTGTTCGCGACGATACTGATAATATATAGATTCACAGCGAGTTCTGAGCTCGCAATCCCCCCTACGACTTTGAGGTCGAAAGGCCGTCCTTGACAGCCAACCAAGAAGCTCTGGAAGTGATATCCTTCCACCACCTGTCGCGGACGCGTTATACTCGTGATGGTGACATGAAGATCCGTCGCGTACCTGTTGACGCTGGGTCGACTAGAGAACTCGTCGATCCCGACGTCGTCAGCCGAGATGACAGCGCCGTAAGGCAAGTGGAACAGATCCGCGAGGGTGATCTCCTGGTCCGACCGACCGTCAGCGATCGCACGCGAGGCAGGCCGCGCCACGCACGTCTCCAGCGAGATACTTGTGTTTTGAGAGGATGCCTTCGTAGACGTCCAACTTGGCCTGGAGCCGTTCGCGGAGGGCCTCGGCGCGCGCTTCGTCCTTCTTTCCGCCGAACCAGCTGTCTGGGATCAGGATCGCGTCGTCTGGCCACGGGACCCCGGACTTACGTGGTGAACTTGAGCTCCCAGGCGATGCAAGACACGAAAGGGTCGTAGTTGAACGACTCGACGGACGCGGCCTGCTCGAACAAAGCCAACTGCTGGACGTCAGTGGGGATCAAACGAGTGCCTCGCGAAGCATATTTGGTCGCGATGTATCGCGCGATCGCACGCGATTCATAGAGGACGAAGCCATCGTCGTCCTGACTTGGACATCAGCGATGAAGGCGAAACGGGGCGCTCGCGCGTACGATGAATGGGACTTGTCCGAATGGCTGCTTGGCGACGAATTCAGGCGCTTTGTGCTCGCCCTTGGCAAGATCTACAGAGTAGAACTCGAAAGGCACGTTCTTCTCCTCGAGAACGACCGCCACGCGGAGAGTGCAGGTGGATGCTGGGGAACCATACAACTTCAAGACCATTCCGAACTCTGTAGATGGTGTCGTGATGAGACTGAGTATCACATCCTTCGTCCTTTTATTCGTTCGTATGATAGCGATGGCGACATCACCGATGTCGTCATTCCATCCAGATGTTTCGTGTGGGCAGCGAGGATTGGAAGTGCCATGAAAATCAGCTGATTGCAGAGACGTACCTGGCACCAATGTTTGAGAAGCCATCACCAAGAAAAGCTGAAAGAAGAACAGGATAAGCTTCTATTGACATACGTCGCGAGACTCTGGGACGGTCGAGGCCAAGGTCTCGCTGGAAAGCCGTGAGGATTTGATTTGTATTATTGTAAAGTTTGAAGTAAAATTATTATGTGGCAACGAAGGTTTCACCAAGACAAGAAGACGCCGCACGGTGCATCATGACGAGACCGCTGTCATCGATAAACTCGAACGTGATATGTCGCACAACTTGCATCACATCTGTAACATCAACGAAGTCCCTACGCTCCTCAGTTCGGATCAAATACTCGGTTGTCAGGCTGTCAGAAGCCAGGTCAGTGTCACTGGGTGGGACATAGCGAAGAGCTCTGCCAAATGCACTGTATGATACCACCGCCAGTGGACTCAGAGAATCCGGCAGATTATTCTGTACGCTTCGTACTTACCGGAACAACGAGATGGACTCGGGCAGCTTGCTTATAGCGAAGCACGCAGGGCCCGTGATATCCCGGTTACCATCGTCAGCTGATCACGGACAGATCATGATCGTCTATAGGTAGCGTGGGATGCTCAACTTCGACTTCTACTCCACGTTCTGATCCACTCGCCTCAGCGAGCGCGGTGACGCAGATTTCGAGACCTAAGCCGGTGCGCTCACAGAGTCACGCCCGCCCGCCAACGAACGGACCTCGCGTCGGAGGAAACCATCGTCGGAATAAATTAGATATTCACATCTAGACGGTCCGAGGACACGTCATCCGAGGGAACACAGGGGCAAGTTGCCCAGCATCGACGCCTCCGTCAACACGAACTCGAAATGCGCCAACGAAGGCCACGCCTCCGGCAGCAGCCTCCGCTTGACGTCCTCCTCTATCTTCCACGCCCCATAGAGCGACATCTCCACCCGCAGTTTCGATAGCCCCCCCGCGTGCACGAGCGACTCCAGCGTCGCGAGGAACCCGCGGACGTACTCGTTCCGCGTGTTGACGTAGATGCGACCCATCCTGATCTCCAGCGCGCACACGGGAGGGCGGCGCCGCGCGAGGACTGCGAAGAGACGCCCGTACTCGGACACGCTCGCGAAGCGATCCCGATGTTCGATCGTCACCGACCTGAGGTACGGCGAACAGATACGAGAGATGATGTCAGCGGCCCTGCGGGGACCGTCGCAGATCGTGATGTTCTCCACCCGGGGAAATGTGCTAGGCGAGATCCCCGCGTCTTCGAGCTGAAACGAGACCTCTGAGCTGGAGCGGAGGGAGATGCCGAGATGCGTTATGGGAGAGGCGGAAAGAAGTCGCGAGAAACTTTGGAGGTCCGCGGGGCGGAGCATGTTGGCGATAAGGTGGACCGTATGAAGGTGTCTAAAGTCCAAGGGATGCGACGCTCCCTCTGGGTGTAGTCGATATATGCCGACTACGTGGAGTTTCTCCAAGAAAGGTGCGTCGTGGGCAGCCTGACGCAAGGCGAGCTCTGCGCGCCCATCTAAGACGAGTGCATATTCGGGGTAAAGCGTGAGGGAACGCAGTGACGACGGAAAGATCTTCAGCCCTGGCGTCAATGGGTTGAAAAGGTAGCACCTGAGCGATAGCAATCTCGGGAAAAGATCGATGTAGGTTCGAATAGAGACAAGTCTCTGGTAAAGAGCGCGGTCGAGGTAATCCTCCCTCGGGCAAATACGTCGCACGCGACACGCGTACGTGTCGAAAAGTCCCCATTCCTCTGGAGGAGGGCATTTGATCATCGGCAAGATAGCGATGTTGAACCTCAGGTCCTGAGAACACGTGAGCTCCCCGAGAGGCGTTCTACAAGATAGACTGACCCATATTTCCTGAACCGATTTGGGCAGTAATGGCACGAATGGAGAGAACGAATCCATATCCGCCCAGAGGTAGTCAAGTGCTGTGAAAGACACAGCTTTTGAGCTGTAAGCGAGGGACACGAGAGTCCTTTTATCCTGAGTCAAGTAGTCTAGAATTCCTCTTAGTATCTCAGAAATATATAGTACCCGGCAAGAGTCATCCATGGCGCGGTGGTATCAAATATCTTAGCGTAGTGGTATGTGGAAGAAGAGATGCTCACTAGAATGGAAGGCGAAGAGAATATATGATGATGTCATTCGGTATGTCCCGCTTCCGACCAACACGGCTTGCCCTTCTCCCATCATTCTCTCTCACGCGCAGATGCTGTACGTGCGGCCAACGATGCGACACGTATCAGGCTCTGCTCATCTCTCTGACATATGCATGGACGCGACAGAGATTGAGAATCGCGCTCACCATCTTGCATTATTCATCTTTCGTACCATCTGTGCACAGTACTCGAGCGCGGGCTGACGATCATTCTAGTTCGTTGTGGCTCACGTGTAATAGTCGCCATTCGAGTATGTGATGTTGGCGTTCGGCGCGGCAGATATCTATGGCGTCATCGTGGAATGGTGTTCGTGGCCACATGTCTGCGCCGTCTTTCGATTGCTCGTTACTCGGGCGCTGAGGGTGATCCGCCAGCAATGAGGTGTGGGGAGGGGGTTCCTCGACGACGTGTCGGCAGTTACCTACGCTTGCCATCGTAGGTAGGAACGCTGGGAAGCTTAAGAATCACTCGGCAGCAAGTACCGTAGTCAACAGGAGGCGGTGGCCTGACACGAGATCTCTACGAGTTGTGTTCAGCGAATGGCAGTTCTTCTGAACTGAAAATAGAGTCATTGTTGCAACTAAAACCGCTGACGGTGCTGACAATTTGCACAGGTAGGAACGGTCAACGACTTACGATTTCGCCAGCGGAGGTTGTCTGTGACGCTCTCTTTCGACATCCCTGTCTCTGTCTCCACCTCAGTCCTTGTCCCTGTCCCTGTAACCCCTTCGTTCACGGGTCCGCTCATCATGGTCCTTTGCCCTCCGTCTACTGTCCTCATGACGGTCGCGGTCACGATCACGTTCTCTCCGTCGATCTCGATCGTTGCGCGAGCCCCGTTCCCGGTCTGTCCCTCGATCATCTCTCTCCCTCCGTGATGGAGAACGTGAGCTTCGCCTGGAACCCGTACCAGACCTGCTCGACCCGTTTCCATCTCTTCCGTTGTCCTTTCTTGCGACGGGGACGTAACGCATGTCTTTGCCCTTTGGCTTCTTCTTGCCACTCCCGTCGTCTTCCGGCTCCCGTTCTTTCGCACCGATGCCCAGCAGGGCTGGACGCGCCTGCGGCAGGTACAGGTCCGTAAGGCCGTTCTTCCTTCTCTTATCCGACTTGGAGGCGATAGCCCCATCCGTCCAACCCATGCCGCGTAGCATAGCAGCCCCGAAAGCCGATATGGGGACACGTTCGTAATCGTCAGCCGTAGAGACGTCTGGCAGTTCTTGAACGTCTTGTTTCAGCGCGTCCGTCTCCGAGAGGGGAGGCACGGGAATGATGTCGACGATGGGAGCCGAACCGTCTTCCCCGGCTAAAATCGCCCGAAGGGCTTTGTGGTCTTCGGTTTCTTCGACCGCGGATTGATCGACGGAGACCGTCGACTCTACCTCCATCGTCGCAGCTCCGTCTTCCTCGGCTTCTACTTTGACCTTTTTATAAGTCTGTAGACCGGAGAGCTGAGGACCCGAGTTGATGGCGTCCCTCGTTCCGAGGCCACCGACGCTCCCATCTGCGCCAGTCGTCGCGAGGGCAGAATCTGGAACGAAGGCAGGCGCGCCGCGGGAAGTGTGAGATTGGACGCGAGAGCAAGCCGCCCGTCGTCTGCGCGCAGCCTCCCGCCAATCCGGATTGGGTTTGGTGGGTATGACGAGGGGCGCTTCCCCGACGGGCGCTTTCTTCCTTCTCTGCTCGACGCTAGAACGCCACGACTGGTGTGAGTCGCACTCGATGGCACGCCACGAGCGGCGAAAGACGCACCGCTGTCCGCCGGGTCGTTGGATGAAGCTCTCCTCGTCGCTCGAATCCGTAGGGTGACCGGCGTCGTCGGCGCCTGATCCGCTCGCAAACACGATGCCTGTCTCGCCGTCGTCGTCCGAGTTGTCGCGAGAGCTGAACGTCCGGGGAGAGCCTGCGAGCGGGCTGCCCGTCGCAGAACTGCCGCCGCTGGCTAGATGACGGGGGAGAGCTGGGATTCTGAACGGGCCATCCGACTCTGGACCGGACGACGGGGGTCTGGACACAGGTGTCGGCCGACGAACGGTGAACGAGACGGTCGAGGGCGTCGGCGCCATGGTCGTTCCCTTCTGCGGTCGTGCGGCTGTGCCAGCTGACCGAGTCGAGGCTTTGTCAGCAGCCCCATCTCAGTCGACGACCGCGATGGCCAGCATCCGACATCTCCCGCTGCAGATACGACGTCATGTCCGCACCCTCCTGACTTCCCCTATACCACCGGGACCCTCGACGACGCCTGCCCAACGTCGCCGCGTATCACTCACGTCGGCCTCGGAAATCCCGAAGACGCGCACGGTGCTGCTCAGGTCGCCGACCGCCGGGGACCTGGAGGAGCAAGAGCTCGACGTCGACGTGATTCAAGAGGGGCGCCTCGACGTCCTCCTTACAGATCGCGCCGCCGAGGTACGCTCCCTCTTCACTCGCCAGAGACGCATCCATGACAGACGCTCCAGCAACTCCGTCGAATCGCGACGCGCGAGGGCGACTCGGACGTCGCCCTCCGCATCGCCGTCGAGTCTGGAGGATGCCACGGATACCAGTACAAGCTGGGGCTCGCGGACGCGTGCGCTCCAGAGGACTAGTGGGTCGCTCACTCGTTCTCGATCCGTCCGAGCTCACCCTCGCACGACCAGTCATCTCACTCATCCAGATATCCGCCCCTCGAACCTGTACATCGACGCCGTGTCGCTGCCCATGCTCAACGGATCGACCGTCGACTACGCCACGGAGCTCATTGGGAGCTCGTTCCGGGTGACCGGGAATCCGCAGGCGAAAGGCGGTTGTGGATGTGGCGTTAGCTGGGAGCTGAATGACTAGCCCTTTTTCTAGCGACGTGGTACCTAGAATACATCCCTTCCGGACCAGCTCTCTTTGTGGATCCTTCGCTCATGCCTAGTCGAGCCCAGGGTAAGTCCGCTGACCAGCGTTGTACATGGTACATCGAAAAGCAGATCGAACGAGGACTCCACGAGAGCACATATATAGCATACAGGATTCAATCAATACAGTGTTCAAGAAACGCCTGTTTACAGTCGTCGTCCTCGTACTTGTTTGTCGACCTGCATGTCTAGCCACGCGTCGACGATGGTCGACATATCCGTCATTCGGTCGCCACCGCCGAAAGCTTGCGAACGTGGACATCTGAAGTTCGCGGCGTGATGGAACAGGGGAACGCGTTGGGCGCCCTGTCGAAAAAGAGGACATGAGTAGGTCCGCGCGACGGTCATTCGGAACGCTCACGTCGTCACCCCGGTGGTGAACGTGGGCACGAACGCGACCTCTCTGCCTCGCTCGTCCACGGCCCTCGCGATCTTGAACGCGCACAAGATCGACACCATGCCGACCCAGACCGCGCTGTCGGCGGCGTAGCGACCTGGACAGATGCGCCTTACAAGTCGAGGTTGGGCTGGGGGTTCGACGGGATAGAGAGACGTGGACAGACCTTCCGAAGCCGTAGGCGAGGCTGTCGACGGTCTTGTCGCCCTTGAACTCCCCGTCCACCAAGAATCGTTCAGGCTTGAAGGCGTGAGGTTCTGTGTAGACATTTTCGTCACGATAGATTGCCCTTGGAAACTACGCATCAGGGACCGTGGAAAGACAAACACTCGTACACCAACCAGATGTTCGCCACGACAGTGGACCCTGAGACGTGCGACGAAGAGAGAGTGAGGTGAAGTTCATCGGATTATTCAACATTACACATCACCTTTCGGGAGGAAAACGTCTCCATAAATGTCGTCGGCGGTGGTCGTGTGGGGAAGTCCTGTCAGAAACCCGAGCGTTAATGCGGGCGTGATGAACGAACGGTTGATTACCGAGCGGCACGATGGGATACATCCGGAGAGTTTCCAGCAATATGGCCTCGATGTACGGCAGGTTTGGCCTGTCATCAAAATTGGGAAGTCGATCCGTGCCGATGACCGCGTCAATCTCTGCTTGTGCCCGCTGCTGCACCTCTGGATGCTCAAGAATTGCTAGCATGAAACACAGCAACGTCGCCGAGGTCTACAGGAAGATGAGCTGATGAACACCATCTCCGCGCGCGTTCAAACCGACCGTTTCCGCACCGGCTATCGGGATCGATGCGGTCGATAAGCTAATCCCAGCACACCCTTCCGTGCGACTCACCTACGAATGCTGTCGCGCACGTCTCTTTCAACAATTGTAGTTGAAAAGGATCGTCGAGGGAATATCTGGGATCCCGCAAAAGATCGAGCGCCATGGCGGGCGCATTGCTACCCATGGCCTGCCAGCGATGAACTCCGACTGTTCGCCTGAATGGAACTGAATCTCACCTCGCGTTTCGTAGCATATTCGAAGGGCTCCGCGATCATCTGCATAGCACAACGGTGGGAAACCACTGCCTTGCGTTTCAATACAGCGCCAGGGAACCATTCTGGCAAACTGAGGACTTAGATAGGAATTAGCGAACTGGAATGCGACGGAGTTCGAGTGCTTACGAAATGGGAAAGCTTCGATGATGCAGGATATTTCCGGTGTTAGGTTCTCCAGCGCCAGAGTGTGGCCGCGTTCAAACAGTTCGACGAGATAGTCGTGATCGTGGAGGACTTCATAATCATACACGATCGACATGATGGTAGCTGCAGAATACCTGAACGGTTTGCCGTTTGTGTGCGCGTAAGCTTGATTAGAGCAACACTCGCCTTTTAATATGGTCTGCGAAATGTTGAGGTGTGTTAAGAAGGTCCAAGAGCAGCTGGCGAGTCTTTCGGAGCTGAACAGGATAAAAGGAAACAGCTGCTTCAGCCCTGAAAGCTTGATGAAGGATTCTCCTTTGCGAGCGCCAATATTCGCCATATGGAGTCCAAGCGAAGTTGAAGCACCAGCCAAATCTAGCGTTGGAGAGGGTCAGACGCGCGGACAATGGATAGTGCAAACGTACGGCTCTCTCGTGGCGAGATAAGGCCTATCCGAGTATATAGCTGATCGCCGGTCGAGAAGGTCCTTGGCAATTTTTTTCGAGCTGACGAGAATCATGTCTTGTCCCAGCACACGAATCTTGAACATGTCGCCTGTTGTTTTGGGATGAGACTCTGGCTACCATCGACACAGAACGAAGGAGGACCATAACGAGCTGCCCATTCAGCGTAAGTTACCCAAGGCTTCTTTGCGTCAATACTGAGAAAGTTGCCAACAAGAGGGAGAGGGAAAGGCCCAGGGAGGAGACGAAAACCGAGCACCGTTTTCCGCCGTCGTCCTTTGAGCAAAGTGATGGCGGAGACCGCCACCAGGACAGCTGGCACCAAAATCTGTATAAGACCAGGAGGTACGAAATGAATCATGTTCAAACTGGGAGGACGGGATAAACTGACCCACCAGGTATCTTTTTATATAGACCTGAACGCCGTGCTGCGCTGAGTCCAAAAGCTGTCAGCCAAACAGAGCACGAACGTCCAGATCTCCATAGAGCAGAACTTGGCCAGCCCTACGATTGGTGGATAATTAGTTATTGCAATATCCGAAAGGAGACGAAGAAGGTGAGGTGCTTTTATCATACGCCGAGGAAAGAACTCCCGCTTACGCCGAGACGCTTGGCAAGAATCAAGTCAGTGTTGGTGACTTTGAATCAACTTGCATTGATTTAGAACCTCCCCGGCATGGTTTTCGCGAGTGCGAGAACCGACATTGGTTGATCGCAAGCGTCTGCAGGGCGAGATTCCCGAAGATAAGGCGTGTCAGTAAATCGGTGGTACTCTGGCTTCTTCCGCCGCCGCTCCACCAACATTACCTGTGTCAGACGACTCAAGTGATGTCAAACCTATCAAGCCAGTCATTTTAAAATGGGCTCATTGATCCGTGTCTTGCTTGGTATGGTGAACTGCACAAGTTACTTGTGACCATTCTGACATCTTCTCCCGATGGGAAGCCGGCATGCTCCGGGAGGTAGACGGAAGGAAGAAGCCGTGCGTTCGAGATGGCCAGTTTTTGAGGCTCGGTGCATTGGTTTTCGCATTTTCAGATGTTCTAGTCTGGACCCGGGAAGATGGTACACAAATGAGTTCTCGGGCGTAACTTACAGTATCCAGTCGCAAACTGTTCAGAGCGGACGGGTAGAGTGACGATGGCCGTGAGCCGCTTCTGCCGCTCAACGGGGTCTGGGGGTATAATTAGTCTTCGTGGAGTCACTGTTCCGTATGTCCAGTCACTGGCGCTGCGCAGTCACGTCGGGTTTCATGGCCATGACGTGTTCGGAAACCTTGAAGATGACTTTCGCCTAGAACGTAGCATTCGTACCGAAACTCAGGATTCCGATCCCCGCCTCTCCCACTGTCATTCCTCGCGACGGGGACGTGACAAAACAGGTATCCTGCCAGGGATCGATTGGCTGTTTTTGGCTGCTTCAGTCGCATCATCATGATGCCTCTCGCATTGCTGAACAGGCTCTTCATCGCTTAGATTGGCGCAGCCTGGGGCTAGTGTCACCAGGGACTGGGGATGATAGACTCGTGCATCGTCAGTCTTCTGCGGACGAGTAACACAATATGACAGATGGCTATGGTTTGGCCATAGTTGTGATTCTGAACAGACGAAGCCGTGCGCCGGCAGATGCCTGACAATGCATACGAAGCGGCAGAACCAGGAGTCGACTCGGAGTCTCAACAATATGCACAGCCCCAGAGAGGCACGTGCTTACTCCATTTTACTGGGAACGAACGAATTTTCGACTAGGCTAGTATTTCGTGGATTACGGCGTCCGGAACATTTTGTTAACACATCGCAGGTAAGAACATCGTTACATGGAATACAAGGTTGCAAAGAATATCGGACACAAGTCATAGTCCAAAACATTACCGTCGTTACCAAGCTTGAAGCGCTGAGCACCGGCTTATCGCCTTCGGGTTTGAATTCATAACTCGGACGTGCCTACCGTTGCGAGTTTGCGGACGTCAATGTTCGGGAGTCGTGGCGTGATGGAGCAAGGGAACGGGTTAGGTACTCTGTTCGAAAAATATACATCATCGCGCGACGGCTATGCGGACGGAACACTCACGTAGCTACGCCGGAAGTGAATGTGGGTTCGAACTCAATTACGTTGCCATGTTCGTCCACGGCTTCCGAGATTTTGAACGCGCACAGGATCGACACTATGGCGACCCACAACGAGCTGTCGGCGGCGTAGCGACCTGGACAGATGCGCCTGACGAGTGGTCGGCAAAGAGGTTGAATGGGTAAACGGAAATGTCGACATACCTCCCAAAGCCAAACGTGAAACTGTCGGTGGGCTTGTCCTCGCTGAGCTTCCCGTCTACGAAAAACCTTTCGGGTTTGAAGACGTCGGGTTCCGGGTATGTATCTTCGTTGCGATTAATGGCCCTTCGAAAGAATGGTCGAGAACCTGGAAAGAAGACAAGTTGTGTACCAACCAGATATTCGCCACCACCGTGGACCCTGAGATGTGTGATAGAGTGTCAGAAACAATTCCATAAATTTTGTGGCACCTCACCTTTCGGAATTAAAATGTCTTCGTAGACATCATCGGCCGTAGTAGCGTGGGGAACTCCTAGAAGCAATTCGAACATCAATGATTCGGGCACGGTGACCGAACCACTGCGTACCAAGGGGAGCGATGGGATACATTCTGAGAGTCTCCAGCAAAACGGCCTCGACGAATGGCAGATTTGGCCTGTCATCAAAGTTTGGAAGCCGATCCGTCCCAACGACGGAATCGATCTCAGCTTGTGCCCGCCGTTGTACCTCTGGATGCTGAAGTATGGCAAGCACAAACCATAGCAACGTCGCTGCGGTCTATAGAGAATGAGCCGCTGTAAACTATGACCACATGTAACCAGACTTACCGAATCCGCGCCAGCTAGAATTGATTAAGCCAATAAGCAGGATTCCAGTATATTTCCTTTTTACGACGCACCGACGAAAGCCGATGCACACGTATCTTTCAATAGTTGAAGGCGAGAAAGATCGTCGACGTAGTATTCACCCCCCCTCAAAAGATCGAGTGCCATGGCTGGCGCACGGCTACCCATGGCCTGCTCATGTGAGTCTAGATTATACGCCAGAATGAAAATAATTCCACCTCGCGTTTTATAGCGTGTTCAAACGGTTCCGCAACCATCTGCATGGCACAGCGCTTGGAAATCGCTGCCTTGCGACTCAAGACGGCGCCAGGGAACCACTCTGGCAAACTGAGGGCTTTGTATGGATCAGTTTTATGGTCATCAGAATCATGCGACGCAGTTCGAGCACTTACCAAAAGGGAAAGCATCAATGATCGCGGACACTTCCGGTGTTAG
>JBBPSZ010000375.1:0-12173 GCA_038093835.1 Strobilomyces confusus
CTATGTGAGTCCTCGTCTTTACGCCAACTTCCCGGGCTGAACACCAGAGTTAGAAATGTATTCTTTGTCCAGGTGAAGTCTTCTCATGGTTTACAGTGGATTGATGCTAATTTAACCAGACTTTGATACATGCTCGTCTTGTTTCAGGTTTGCCTTACGTGTATATCGCCTAGGAGCTCACTGATACTCGTTGAAGGATAACTACGGAGCAACATCCATACCACGGGTTTGTAAAGGTGAACAAACAAGATGATCTGATAGTAAGGATACTACCCTTTTTACAAGTGCGTGAATTCTGACTCGAACTACGTAGATGCGCGATTCTATTTCGCTTCGTCAATCCACCCATCCCGCGATATGCGACTGTAGGTTTTTTGTCCCGTTTATCCACGTACATCATTGAGTACATGTTAACTCAGCATGTCAAAAGACGATCCACGGCGTTCGCTATAAGGTGGGAATGTAAACAAACCGCTGTTCAAGATCTGATCGTCCACAGTGCATGCATCCAAACTGTCCTGATTTCGATTTATGCAGCGACTGCGAGGCCCTTCCAATTCCTGTTCATCCATTCAATCACCCATTACTGAAACTGAGGACTTCCGACACAGTCATCCCGACTGTCTATAGAACAGGGCAGACAATGATCGATGAGCCAGCCGTTGGAAAGTCCACTTCCGCTCCCGTCGAGTCGAGAACTACTGCTTTGCCAAGTCCGTTCGCGACTAAAGTGATGTCGCCAGAGGGAAAGGTCCCCTTGGTCACGAACGAGACCCTGGAAGATCATATATGCCCTGGTGAAGAATTTCTTAGCCCGTTGGGTAGTCCCGGGAGCCAAGTTCTTGGCGCCACACCAACTTCTGTCACTACTACTGCATCGCACCTGGGTGAAGTTGCAGATCGACCTGCATCTCCCCAATCATTCCACCCGCCCCTTGATATCTATCATCAATTGTGGCCGAGAGTCAACCAGGAGATGGTACACTTGAATGCCGCAGACCCTGCGGATGTGGAGGACTCAACTGCAGATACTGCTTTCTCGGAGTCAGCCGGTCCCAAATCAGCTATTACAGATGAATCTCTCCCGGGGAGTCACATGATGTGTCCGACTTCCCCGATCCTTAGCAGCAAGTCAGTTGTCAATGGCTATCGTACTCCTGCATCTACGCCGTCCAAGGACCAAGAACCACGTCACGTCGCTCAACAACCCCCTGTCGGTGTTCAGCAGCACGCAGTCAATACGGATGCTCCCCGGCAGAGTGGTCTGAATGCCGTCCTCGTAGGTGACACCAACGTACCTGATGGTCAGATATTTCCTCCGGGCGCGGAGTTCGTCAAAGGCTGGCATATGGTTAACAATGGTAGACTACCCTGGCCAGTGACTACCGAGGTCCAGTTTGTTGCTGGAGAGCTGTTTGCCCCGGGATGTAGCGGAGCTCTCGGAGCGAAAGTTGGAGTCGTGCATCCTGGACAAGACCTCGACGTCTGGACCGGGGACTTGAAGGTATGTTGGCACCGTCACTACAGTGGATGGTGCCTGACTTTCACCAAGGCACCGGATATTCCTGGAAGATATGTTGGGTACTGGCGACTAAGTGATGGTCAAGGGAATTTCTTCGGGAGTAGCGTGTGGATTGAGTAAGTTATCCTGATTATACCGCGGGATTTGCAACTGAAGCTGAGTTACAGTTTGACGGTCGCAGACCAGCATTCTGATCAAGCAAGCGAACAATCGCTCGCGTCATCCTCAATGGTAATGCCTGCGCATCCCACGAACTCAGTCAATGCGAGCAGCGAACTGCGCGATCCACCCCAATCTTCGTTACCGTCCCTTAAAACCGTGACGGATGAAGTGGAAGATTCTGACATTGCTTCGGTATCTCTTGTGAGTGTACCGTCATCAGAGGATGAGGACGCGGAATGGCAGGATACCCGTACGCATTCGGAACCGCTGGAATATGTGGTACTGTACGACCGTAATTCCGAGTGATCATTCATTCGGTTTTGTTTCCTGTTCTGGTTATATGTTGTATTTTACGTAAGGAATGAATGTTTTCACATGTCATTTGATATCGACTGATGAGTCCTCCCGCTGTGCGTCATCGCGGCCTGCTGCACTAAGACAGTCGCTCGAGTAGATGGACGGTAGCTCTGTTACTCTCAGGTGACCTGGTTCAAGAGTCTCCCTCGATTTTCTCTAGCATGTCTGAGAAGAAACACTGGCGAATGTCAACCCCATTTCAAAGGTTCTCCGGTGTAAGCATGCTCCCGTAACTAATTGCGATGATAGTGCACAAAGAAGCCCTGCGTTTCTTCATGCTCCATAAAGTCCTGCGTCTTGCATTGGACACTTTCGTGCATGTCAGACCATTTTCGTTCGCAATCGACGGTCGATGTGCTTGTATATATCACATGTACAACGTTGGCCATTACATGATTCTCCCTGCAATAATGGAATCTCTGCCCATCAATCCTGTCTTGAGGTGCGTGAATTTCGGGATCTGGTGTGAAGTGTCACTTGGTATCCTAGGAGGCTCTGTTGTCCAATGGACGCTCACGCTTTGTTTATCTCCTGTAAAGCCGACGGTGTATCCTAATCCATCGTCGCCTACTATCGTCGGGGCCACTGTGATGATCAAGGTATCAACCACGGGAGAGTGTTCGGGGCCGCGTGGTTGAGATGCTTGATTCATGAAGGTATTAATCACACTTGCCCCACCTTCTACCATTACGCTCCGAATATCATGCTCGTACAGTGTCTGGAGGAGGCTTGGAATGGATAGAAAGCCTGGATTCCTGTTGAGAACATTTTTCCGGGTATACAAGAGTCATACCGGATGCGCATGGAATTTCGTAGACCACCGCTCCAGCGGCTTCGAGCGCAGATTTACGTTCATTTCTTTCGGGAAATCCAAACCCAATACCAGAAGTGCAGAAAACCCAGGGCTGCTGACCTTTGCTGTCCCTGTAATTTTTCAGCAGTTTGCAGCCCGGGCGAAGACGTAGATGAGCGTCCAATATGACTGGACGAGGTGATCTGACATGTAGTCTGTCCGCCTCAGGAATCAAACGAACTGGATTTGGCAATATTCACGTAACGAACAGAAGAGGTAGTAACTTCAAGCAAACTCACCGTTGAGCTGAGGATCGTCATTGAGAGCCGCGCCTATGCCAACAACTATTGCATCATGCATAGCCCTCATCCTAGAGCTGGAAGTGAGTGGATAAGCTTTCTTCCATGGACGGGCCCCAGTACCAGTGAGTCATGAGCATGCTTTCAGCACCACTCAGGATAAGCTGCCTTCCGTTGGTCCCGGCGATCTTGCCATCTATTGACTGAGCGAACGTCAGGGTCACAGTGGGGATCCGTTTCCCCTCTTCATCGAATTTCTCGACATTTTTTGAAGGGAGCACAGAGAGAAGAAAGTCGCGTGCGGTAGACATTATCCAGGCTAGTAGTAGGACGGGAGTGTCGCTGCAGCTCCATCTTATCTGGCGTGGGAAGGCTGTGAGCCGAACTTAAGCTTCAAGCTCAGTGACACGTGCAGTCACTGGCTGGGCGCTGAGTGTGACGATCGTTGGCTTGAAGTTGACCCATCCCTCGCGGCATTTGCGAACAAGTGAGGAACCTGGACATGTCAGTGGATTAATAACTAATACATCTCCAACGGCGAGGCAGAAGTTAACTATCCAGCGTCGATGATCTCCGATCCCAAAGTTGTCGCGAACATGAACGAGGTCCAGAAGGCGGATCCAGTTCAGCAGGACCAAGATCTGGAGGCAGAAAGCGAGGAGGAACATGTCGCAGACGAGCCTGGTAACGGTGGTGAGCATATTGAACTAACTCCGTGTCAACACTCTTTCAACTGCGTGAAGGACAGAAACGGAAGAAGAAAAAGAAGAAATCTAAGAAGAAAAAGGTTCAACAAACAGATCCCCCGCGTGTTGGGTTGTCTAAGATCTTCACAAATGGAGTTTATCCCGAAGGCGAGATACAGCCATACAAGGACGAGTCGGTTATATCTATCCTGTATCGTGGCCCAATTTACTGAAACAAACACACAGTAACGCATGGAGAGTTACATCGGAGGAAAAACGGTACAACGAGAAAATGGCTATGAAAGACCCGGAGGTTACTTATCAGAACATTCGTCGTGCTGCGGAAGTTCATCGTCAAGTTCGACAATATACTCGAAAGTTTATTCGTCCGGGGCTGAGCATGACGGAGATTGCAGAATCCATAGAAGACGGGACGCGCTCACTTGTTGAAGAAAACGGTCTGGAGTCTGGGGTTGGTTTTCCAACAGGGCTGAGCCTAAACAATTGTGCCGCTCATTTCACCCCAAACGCTGGGGATACGACGAGTGTGTCGCGTGCCGCTCAGTGATTTTTTGGAGCTCATAAGAGACAAGTCTTACAGCCCGGTGATACTCTCAAAGTGGATTTCGGGGTCCATGTCAAAGGTCGCATCGTTGACTCTGCGTTCACCCTCACATTTGGACCGACATACGATAAACTAGTCGAAGCCGTACAAGCTGCAACCAATACTGGCGTCAAAGTAAGCAGGACATCACTTTCTCAAACTCGCGCTAATGTAATTAATTCTAGGAAGCTGGCATAGATGTGCGTCTCGGAGAACTCGCGGGCTGCATACAAGAAACTATGGAGTCGTATGAAGTCGAGGTTAATGGCAAAGTATTGCCTGGTATGTCGATTCATTGTCCACTCACCTGAGGCTTCGACCGATTGTCCTTTGTGTGTAGTCAAACCCATCGAAAATCTGAGCGGCCATTCTATCAATCCCTACCAAATACATGGTGGAAAATCGGTATTGCTCGTGAAGAACGACGATCAAACCAAGATGGAAGAGGGTGAATACTTCGCAATTGAGACTTTTGGCTCCACGGGCCGGGGTCGCGTCATAGAAAATGTGTGTGCTACGCTCTGTCTCGTTCCGGTGATCTGACGCGGTGTATAGGGTGACTGTTCTCATTATGCAAAGATCGTGGATGCGCCTCGAGTACCACTCCGGTAAGGCAACTATTGACTTACTGTTCACTGGTTAACTACTTTACAGTTTGACGTCAGCAAAATCATTACTTAAAGCCATCACCAGCAACTTCGGGACCCTTCCGTTCTGCCGCAGGTATCTTGACCGGGTCGGTGAAAGTAAATATCTACTAGCGGTCGGTGTGCTCAAGCTCCGCGGAAAGCAAACTGACAACACTGTCTGGTAGTTGAACCATTTAGTACAGCAAGGGATAGTGCAAGACTACCCTCCCCTCAGTGATATTAAAGGTGCAATGACTGCTCAGTTTGTGAGGACAGCTAGATTTCGTCTTTCCTGTAGGACTGACTTCCGTGAACAGGAACATACGATACTCCTACGGCCGACAGTAAAGGAAGTAGTCAGTCGAGGAGATGATTACTAAGTCGAGTGTAGTTCAAACGAACGGATGATGACAACGCAACGAGTGCGAAAAAGGAGTCGGGCTTTGTCAGTGGGTTATCGCATTACTCAGAGAACATATCCAGAAAAGGCAAGGAGCTTTTCATCCGTTCTCCGAGTCTGAAGCTCCGAGTTATCTCATGCGCGGTGCCAGCAGCAGTCTTAACTTCACTCTCCACATCTCGCCAGCTTCACATATTACGCACTGTGTTACCATGCTGCAAGACTCACCGCAGCTTTTCTGTGATGGCATCAACTCCACGTCCCCTATAGCATCAGAATCGGTGACCAACCTCCTACGTGATTTCGACAGCCCTGGCGTCTTTCCTCCCTCTGCTCGAGTGGACCGATCTCTTAAATTTCAACAACAAGACTCGTTCAACCTCTGGAATGCATGGAAGTATCCCATTTTTGCTGTACATAAAGGTCCGTTGTCTCCGCCGTTCGGTAGGTGAAGTGTCTATATGTCTACCCCACAGCATCGTCTCTTGCTCGGGATATTCTCATTCACCATATTTGGGGTCCACGCCGAAGAACGTGGGGCATTGAGATGACAGTGATCAACAGCATGATGAGAGACGTTTCTAGGCATTCATCATTAGCTGATATCGTGAGCGACTTGAACTGTGTTCACTGATTACAAGACTCAAGAACTATCAAGACGATGGTTCGGATGTTAATGGGACTTGCAGGTTTGGTCCCTCTCCCTGCAGATGCCCTGGTTACCCCTGTCACATTCCGTGTCCGTAAGCGAAATCTCCGTGGAATTTTGGCAGCTCTGGACGCGAATGAAACTGGGATGAGGGAGCTTTCCGGTGAATGGGTCGTTGGGAAGAAACTTTGGCAGACCTTGCAGTCGGACTACAGATCGTCCCATCAGTTTTCCCACAAAAGTTCCGTCTTAGAAGATTCTTTGCAAGGAAGTCCTTTTCGAAAGAGACAGTCGAGTGTCATTCTTTACGTTCATGGTGGTATGTCGTCGTCTGTCCCTGACCAGGGGATGAATTGATTGCGTCACTCCAGGTGCATACTATTCTTCGAGTGCGGCTTCCCAGAGGATGATCACGATACCTATGTCGAAGTACACCGAGACTCGTGTATTTGGTTCGTGAGTCGAGGCCTACATCCATCGCTTGATTGACTTCTACCAGCTCTCGACTATCGCCTTGCACCGGAGACCTGTTTTCCAGGCCCTTTACATGACGTAGTCAGCGCATATCTACGCCTTACGGAAGATCTCCGTGTTCCCGCCGAAAATGTTGTCTTGGCAGGTGATAGCGCTGGAGGCGGTCTTTGTCTGGCATTGTTGCTCTATCTCCGAGACAACCGTTATCCGCTCCCTGGAGGCGCAATTCTATTTTCACCTTGGGTTGGTGAGTAGCCCCTCTGACTTCGCCTATGCTAGTCAACAGTACCATAGATCTCACTCTCAGTTGTCCGTCCTGGGAGACCAATGCCGCGTACGACATAGTCCCAACCCCAGGGCCCACGGCACACTTGCATCCCGTTGTGATGTACCTCGGCGACGGGCTTGAGAAGTATTTGACTCATCCATACGCCAGCCCGCTATTCGGTAAATTTCACGGGCTCCCTCCATTACTTATTCAGTGCGGAGAGGCTGAAGTGTTGCGGGACGAAGTTATGCTTGTATCACACAAAGCTTCACTCGCGGGCGTTCACGTCCAGCACGAGATGTATGAAGACGCGGTGTGTATTCGAGCGCATTGCGCACATCCCATTCTCATCTATGTATTAGGTTCACGTCTTCCAAGCGTTCCCGTTCTTGAGTTCTACCAACGAAGCTTTTATCTCGTGTCGAGAGTTTGTTTGTCACCAACTCCCCAAGCTGCAAGCATCTACACCCAAGGTTCTTGATAACATCTGTGAAGCACACCTTGGCGACGACATAGTCAACGACAACGTACGCGTGGTTCGCGGGGACGGCGTTGAGACCTCTTCAGGCAGGCACGACATGGAGGTACAGATAAAACATAGCAATCCTCCCAACGATCAGAGTCTTCCAAGCTGGGGTCCGAATTCTTCGTCAGATGTGACCCCCAACACCAGCGACACAGATTCAGAGTTCGAGGTCGCCAGTTCAGTGGCGGCGTCTTTTCATGCGCATCCTAGCCTTCGCCGTATTAAATCAGCCCTCTCTGTCCTCGCGCCGGATACACCTTTACCCAGGATGCTGGAAGGCACCCATCCCAATGATTCTAAATCCAATCACCCGGTGACACGTTCTCCGTCACCCAGAATTCGCAAGACTGGCAGTCATGCAAGCATTGTTTCTTATGTGGAACGATTGACCTTGACATCGAAAAGTCGTAGTGTGAGACAAGCACAGGTAGCATAGTTTTGCATCGTTAACATGACGGTAAAAGTTTAGGTGGACACAATATCGTTTGAGCATCATTATACACAATTTGGTATAGTCCATCGATATGAAGTCCTACGACCGATGCAACGCTAACTTGTTCTTGTGAATTTCCAATTCTTCAACGATATTCTGCAATGCTCTTCGCTCCCAGTGCCCAAAGATGAATCCCTGATACAGCATGGTCGTGGTTAACCAAGCGACGAGAACGGTGAATAATACGAAGATCGGGTTAACCCACGACAGTGGAACCCAAGCAGAGCCCGCGATGAGACATAACAACACCAGGATACCAAGGGCGAAAACAGTGAGCTCGCGATGAGAGCGGTTCTGAGAGATACGATATGAAGTTTGGAGGGCGCCGAGAGCCACAGAAATCGTCTCCGAAATCATTTCAGAAGGGGTATCAGCCCAAGGGGCCTCGGGGTCCTCGAAGATTGTGTCTCCAGATGTGATATCTTCTCGAACTCTGGGCCTGATAATAATGAGAGTCGCCTCTACTCCAAAGTGGTCGGAATAAGAGCAAGTGTTCCCTGGAATGGGGTCGGTGAAGATAACCTTCGAATCTCTGCAAGTCAATCTAAAGGCGTCGGGACGGACCGAAGAACGACTGGGCTGACGGAAAAGAATGTAATCAAGGCGCTTGCCTTGGAACATGCGCACCAGTGCGCTACCAGAGGGTCCAGAGTCTCGATATGAATTCAATGGGGAGTCAGCTGTCACACCATATTTTTCTATACCATCCACAGGGGAGATCATCCCCGTTGGCGGAGAGATTTGTGAATGTGAAACTGTCCACGAGTCGCTTAACCCGGCATGACTGCGGATGATGTTCATAGCAAGGCTGCTTGGGATACTGTTGAAATCCCCGGTCTAAAACGAAGTAAGCCGATGATAATCGGTATAAAGTGCTGTGGTCTTACAGCTATAACATAATGCCCGAGTTCCGCAGCTTGCCTGGTGACCTTTGCAAACTCCCAAGCATTGACTAATCGGTGTGCTCGGTTATACTCCGGACCATCGTCGCCCCCTTTGGCGTGGAACTGGGAGAGTGAGTAAGATAAACGACGTGATGGCGAGACGGGCATGTATGGACTTGCGTGAGTAACGAATATTTGTACTTCCCCGAGGGTGGGATGAAGCACGGTGACACTACCAGCAGCCTTGCCAACATACCAATCCCCGCCGGTGACATCGATTGGTTCGCCGTTGAGAGAGTATGGCGTGATAGACGTGGCGATGATCGGCCATTTCGTGAAAATGGCCAAACCAGCACCCAAGGCACCACTTGACGGAAAACAGGTTTTAACGGCCAAGCGGGGCAGCTGCGGACAGGGACATACCTATGGAAGAGTTTGGCATAGGATAATCTGTGGCAGACGCTGTCGCGAATTTGATCGTAATCTGCATGCACCCAGAGTTCCTGGAGACCAATGATGTCGTGGTCCGACCTCGAGAATGCGCTAGCGATCGCCGCTACTCGCTCGTGGCGGTCTTTGGAGACGTACTGCAACCCCCTAGGAGAAAGCAGTCAGAATACCAAGTAGAGACGAGAGGGATTGTGCGAACCAGCAATTGAGAGTGGCGACCCGAATTTCTTCCATGGTGGTGCTGGGAGAGACGTGTCCCACGTGACTGCCTCTCTGCGAACGACGTCCATGTCCACTGCGTTCACCCGGGACGAGTATGTTCAAGCTGAGCCCCGTCTGAACCTCTCCTGACGCTCGTCCAGTATAGACATATCGACAAGGGCCGCAGATCAATTCACCCGTCTGTATTACTCCACTTACGACTCGCCGACCCGAGCCGACGACCTGCCCAAGTTCTATCGCCCCTCATCGACCTTGACATGGAACGGCAACCCATGCCAAGGCGCAGAGGGCGTCAAGAAACTCGTTCAAAGCATGCCTAGCACGAAACACGAAGTTCAGTCCTACGATTGCCATCCTATTCCAGGCTAGCCCCGGACTCCTTACACGCAGCCCCGTTGTCTCAACTATGTCCAGGGTCGCGCCCTCCTTCCTTACTGGTCACAGTGTCTGGAAATGTTACGCACGGGAGAAACTCAGAGCATCCCGTTGCCCCGGGTCGATCGGTGGACGGACAGCCAAGAGTGTTCTTTCAAACGTTCATGCTTGTTCCGGACCCAGCCGCCCCTGTTGCTGGAGTAGGAGAGGTCGCAAAGTATTACGTTGATGCTGATTCAATGAGATTCGTTGGATGATCAGCTACGGTCATCCTTGGTCGCTGCGGTTTCATCAAGTCGGACTAGACTGCACTTTCTGATAACGAAAGGGACATGAATGTATGAGTTACAATAAATGGATGTTTTGAAAGCGTGGACGAGACGGAAATCTGAGAAACGAGTAATACCCTAAACCAACCAGCAGCTTGCACGAGAGTGATCAACCGAATGTTTGGCTCTGGTGGGAGTCAGCAAACAGATCGTGCAAACGAGGAAAATAAACTTACCGAACGAGCACTCCGCTTGACTTTTGACAACCGCCATTCGTCGGGCTTTTCGTATTTATTAAACAATGGCTCGATCTTTTCCTGCTTCTTGCGTTTGCTGATTTTGTTTGCATCAGCCACCTTGAAGAACCGAGGAGCAACCTCAACGAGCCACTTGGGTTCAATAGTGGTCACATTGTGACAATATTCACGAGTGGTGAGCACAAGTTCGTTATAAATTAGCCACTCGGGGTTGCGATTAAAGAGTGCCGAGGAAGGGTGAATGTAGACTGGTGTACCCTCGACGAGAGTTTTGTATCCTTCTTGTGGATCCTTCTTTGCAGCATTCCTGAAGAAGCCAGAGCAAATAGCCTTGCGAACGCGGTTGTAGTCCCTCCCAGAGGATAAGATATCATGCTTGTACCTATAACGTCGTTAGCCCCTGAGTCAGGTCCAACTTGATGGACGGTCTCACCGATCCATAATGCCGACCAGTTGCTTGCGAATATCCTGTGCTCGCCTCATACTCCTGGCTTGGATGAAGTTCTCGTAGCACCACGGATTCGAGAAATTCGCTGCTTTCCATCCGTTGTATACCGTGAGCAATGTTAAGTGATCGCCTTCAGGCTGATGGAACTTAGCCTTCTTCGAATCCGCCTGTGCTTGTTTCTCTTTCGGTCTGTAGAAGACTGTTTGGACGGAGAGCATGGCAACGATGGAAAGGATCTCCTCGGAACACCCAAGCTCCACAGAAGCAATGACCATTTTCGCCAGAGGTGGCTCCATAGGGAAGTCTGCCATCTTGCGTCCTAGGCGAGTTAATAATCCTTCCTCGTCGAGCGCCGATAGAGCATACAGCGCCTCTAGTGCGGTAAGCATCGTTTGCGCAGGCGGAGGATCCATGAAATCGAAGCTGAGCAAATCGTTGATACCCATTGCTTTCAGAAGCAGTATCGTGTGGGCAAGATTCGTGCGTTGGATATCAGGAATCGATGTTGGCAGCATTTCGTTACGGTATGCTGCCTCGGTGTAAAGTCGATAGCATTTTCCGGGGCCGGTACGCCCAGCGCGTCCAGCGCGTTGGCGAGCTTGTGCTTGTGAGATGGGCATGACCACTAGCGAATCCATACCCAGACGAGGATCGTACGCGTTCTGTTTAGAGAAACCAGGATCGATGACGTAATAGATACCGGGTATTGTCAAGGATGTCTCGGCAACGTTGGTCGCAATTACAACCTTGCGTGCACCTGGTGGAGTGGGCTCGAACACGCGGGACTGAACTTCTGAAGGAAGAGCGGAATAGATGGGAAGTATGATGAGGTCGGGGACTTTTGATCCGAGGGCTTTCATCCGTTCGAACAATATTTCGCAAGCGGTGTCAATCTCTTCCTGTCCAGTGAGAAAGAGGAGGACGTCACCCGGGGGTTCGGAAAGATGAATTTGCATGACAGTAATGAGAGACGCATCAAGATAGTCGTTTTCTGGCTCCTTCGTATACAAGATTTCGACGGGGTATGTGCGGCCAGGAATGGTGAAAATGGGACAGCCGAAAAAGTATTTGGAGAACTTTTCGGCATCCAACGTGGCGGAGGTGACGATCAACTTGAGATCCGGTCGCTTCTTGACAGCCTCTGTGATCAAGTTAGCGTGATCGAACAAAACGTAAATTCAGTTAACTGCTCACTCTTGAGGAGCCCAAACAGGACATCCGTAGCGATGGTGCGTTCATGGGCTTCATCCAACATAACCACCGAGTACTGACTACAAAGAGGGTCGATCACAGACTCCCGCTGGAGCATTCCATCCGTCATGTATTTGATCTTCGTTTCTGGGCTAGTGCAATCCTCAAAACGGATGGTGTATCCAACCTCCTGACCGAGACGACAACCAACTTCC
>JBBPSZ010000376.1:0-12154 GCA_038093835.1 Strobilomyces confusus
AGAGCTTGGTGACCTAGAGGATGCCATTTCGAATCAGAGAGACGCTGTCCAACTCATCCCTGATGGCCACCCCGACAAGCTCGGTTATCTCCGCAACCTCGGCAACTCCCTTCGCACTCGTTTCGACCGCCTGGGGAAGCTTGACGACCTTGACGACGCCGTTTCAACTCATATGAACACTGTCAAGCTCACCCCTGATGGCCACCCCGACAAGCCCGGCTATCTCCACGACCTCGGAAATGCTCTTCTCACTCGTTTCGAGTGCCTCAGAGAGTTTTGTAACCTAGAGGACGCCATGGCAGCTCTTAGGAATGCTGTCCAACTCACCCCTGATGACCACTTCGACAAGCCCGCCTGTCTCAACAGCCTCGGCATCTCCCTTCTCACTCGTTTCGAGCACCTCGGAGGACTTGGTGACATAGACGGTGCGATTTCGACTCACAGGGACGCTGTCCAGCTCATCCCTGATGGCCACCCCAACAAACATGCCTGTCTCGACAGCCTCGCCATCTCCCTTCACGCTCGTTTCGAGCGCCTCGGAGAGCTTCGTGATCTGGACGACGCCATTTCGACTCAGAGGGTTGCTGTGCAGCTCACCCCTGATCACCACCCCGACAAGCCCAAGCGCCTTGGCAACCTCGGCAACTCTCTTGTCACTCGTTTCGGGCGCCTCGGAAAGCTTGGTGACTTAGATGGCGCAATTTCGACTCAGAGGGATGCTGTCCGGCTTATCCCTGATGGCCACCCTGACAAACCCAGCCATCTTAGCAACCTCGGCATTTCCCTTCTCACTCGTTTTGAGCGCCTCGGAGAACTTGGTGACCTAGACGGCGCGATTTCGAGCCAGAGAAACGCTGTCCAGCTCATACCTAATGGCCACCCCGAGAGGCCCGCCCGTCTCAACAACCTCGGCAACTCCCTTTATAGTCGTTTCAAGCACTTCGGAGAGCTCGATGACATAGACAACGCGATTTCGAATCACAGGGATGCTGTCAGGCTCATCCCTGATGGCCACCCCGACAAACCCACCTGTCTCAGCAACCTCGGCAACTCTCTTGTCAGTCATTTCGAGCGCCTCGGACAGCTCGGTGAGATCGACTGCGCGATTTCGACTCTCATGGATGCTGTCCAGCTCACACCTGATGGCCACCCCGACAAGCCCGCTCGTCTCAACAACCTCGGCAACTCCCTTTATACTCGTTTCGAGCGCCTTGGAGAGCTTAGTGACATAGACGGCGGAATTTCGACTCAGAGGGAAGCTATCCACCTCACTCCTGACGGCCACGCTGATGCGCCCCGCCGTCTCAATAACCTCGGCAACTCCCTCCTCACTCGTTTCCGGCGCCTTGGAGAACGTCGTGACGTGGAAGGCGCGGTGTCCGTATATGCCCTTGCTGCCTCCTTCCCTCTCGGCTCCGTGCACATTCGCTTCCTCGCATCCAAGAGCTGGATTTTATGTGCCCGCCTCACACGCCATCACTCTCTCCTCCACGCTTATGCTGTAGCCATCAGTCTTCTTCCCCAACTCGCGTGGATCGGTCTTTCTCTCGAACACCGTTATTCTGAACTCACCCGAGGTGCCGACCTTGTCTGCGAGGCGGCTGCAGCAGCACTAGACGCCGATCTTCCAAAACTCGCGGTGGAGTGGCTTGAACGGGGACGCTCAATCGTCTGGGGCGAGCTGTTTCAACTTCGTGGTTCCTATGAAGACTTGGCGTCTGCTCACCCGGATCACGCTCATAATCTCCAGAGACTGTCGGTTGCATTGGACCATGCCAGTGCCGCTCGCGAAAAGTCCTTGTCCACACAGCTACCTGAGAGTGAAGGCTCCGCGCCAGAATCGTTGCGGCAAGCGGCTGACCGACACCGTGCACTCGCGATCGAGCGAGATGATCTACTGAGAGAGATCCGGAGGCTGCCTGGCTTCGAAGGATTCCTCGGCTACAAACAGTTCTCCCAACTCCGTGCCTCAGCCCAAGCTGGTCCAGTGGTTATACTCAACGCTGCAGAAAGCCGCTGCGATGCGCTCATTGTACTGTCCAATGTGGACGATGTAGTTCATGTCCCGCTTCCCAAACTCACTTTGCAGCGATCGACTAACCTGCAGAACACAATGAAGGCCCTCATTCGTCGGGAGGGCCGACCGACCGATTGGGACCGTCCTGATTGGGGACACGTCCTGCGTCCCCTGTGGCAGTCCGTTGTCAGACCAGTCCTAGATGCCCTGGGTTACTCGGTACGTTATCATGCGACTCACGCTCGTAGCTAATCAGCTCACCAAGCAGGTCCCTGGAGATCCCTCGCGCATTTTTTGGTGTCCGACCGGCCCATTTACATTTCTTCCCTTCCATGCTGCAGGCATATACGGCGAGGGATATTCCGAACCGGGATACAAAGTGTTCGACTTCGTCGTCTCGTCATATACTCCCTCTCTGGCCATTCTTGCACCATCGCCCAGTCGGACTATTGTCGCCAGCAATGATCTTCGCATCCTCGTCGTTCCTCAGCCAGCCACGGATGGTCAGGCAAAACTTCCTGGTGTTGCCATCGAGTTAAGGTACATCTCAGAGGTGATTGAATGTCTACCTTCAGTACACACCACCTTCGTGGCACCTTCCGATTGCAGGGTTGAGGAAGTGCTGTCCCTTATGAAGGATTCCGATTGGGTCCACTTTGCTTGTCACGGGGTCCAAGACGGGATCGACAGCGGGCTTTGTCTCGCCGACGGTCGCCGTTTGAAGGTTCGCGATATCATTGCGTTGTCACGTCCCCGCGGCGGGCTCGCCTTTCTTTCTGCATGCCACACAGCAATGGGCGAAAAACGACTCTCTGACGAGGCCATTCACATCGCGGCGGGGATGTTGTTTGCGGGGTACGGAGGCGTCATCGGCACGATGTGGTCGATCAGCGACGATCTCGCGCCCCTCGTGACGAAGAGCGTATACGGGCACTTGTTTCGGAACGGTACAAGGCCGGACTATCTGGAGGCTGTGTACGCGTTACACAACGCCATCGCAGACCGCCGGGACCATGTCGACTTTGACGAGTGGATTCCATTCATTCACGTAGGCCTTTGAACGACAGCGCCGCCCTCGATGTAGTTTGATGATAGTCGATCAACCGTTTCACTCCTCACGTCTAGAACTAGCTATTCGCGTTTTCCTCCCATCCCGAAGACTGTATATTGGAATTGGCTACAATAGTCTCCGACACGTGCACATCACAGTTCCCACCTTCGTGTCGTTCTTGATGAGAAAGTACGGCTATGGCCGAGCGGTATCTCAAAGGGGGCCGCACGACGATCTACTCGACAGTGACGATGCCGTCGTGCCCAGCTCGCGCGGACCCGAAACGGCTGGATGTTGTTGGATTTGTCGTACTCGTCCGCAGATACGCGATGTCTCACGACGCAACCATATCTTGGTGGAGATCAGACACAACGTGCGACGTGGAGTCATGACGGGCACACCACTTTAAATTGTCGCAGCCAAGGGGCAGCGCAGATCGATAGCGTCACCCGTGCTCGGCGACTGCGTTGTGGAGTGTCTTTTTCGCCCTCGTTCCATGCCTCGGCGTCGCGGATGGATGCGTGATGAATCTGGATCGATGGCGAGGCCGGCAATTGCCGATGACACTTTCCTCGTCAATTTCTCGAACCAAGTATGGCCAGCCGCCGCCGTCAACTCTCGCATCGGCTCCCTCCACGGTGTCGGATCTTGTCAGCGTCACCTTCGTCACCGCGAGATCGGTCGACGCCACTCGTGAGTTATTGTCTCGGTGACTCTGTCAATGATCAGTTCAGACGGCGCATTTCAAAAAGAAAAGGATTACTCCGACAGTGGGATTTCAAGGAAAATCTTCTACGTCCCGTCCGGCGCGTTCTTCAGGTGTTAAAAACGGACAGAAGGGCCGTACGCACTTGAATTTGTGGCGTCCAGATGGCTTCGGAACTGAACTTGATAAACCAGGCGAAGAACGTATTACTTGGACCGACGTGGTCGCTATCCTATTTGGAGAGTTGTCGTCATCCGCTCGCTCGTTATAGAGGAAGACCTTGTTGCAAAATATGTCCCACAAGAAGTGCTAGGGATGAGGACGAATGTTCCCACCAGAGGAATACCAGGTCGGTCTTGTACTCTCCTTTGTTTGGAAGTCGACAGACATCACCTGGACGATGAACGACAGGCTTCTAAGTGCGATGTGGTGTTTACTTGCGTGAGTCGTCTTTCTTCTGGATGTCTCGACGTTGACGACGCGTGGCGCGTGTGGAGATCAGTGTGGAATTTAGACCTTTACTGACGCGCGCTAGGACCGACTCGCAGTCCGGAACGGGTACGTTTCCTACCGACGATGACGTCTTGTTCGTCGTGCTCACGTTGGGGGTCGGCTGCTGACCAGACGTGCTGACCGACGACGCGTTTGGGATGTATTCGCCTGACGTTGTCTGGGCTGACACCGACCTCATCAGCTCGAGAGGCTCCCAGTGACCGACCCCCCTTGCGTGACTCTCATCATTGTTGCTGACGAGGAAGGTGCGTCCCGTTCTCACCATTGACGTTATCACGATGACGTCTAATTACCGTACAGGGTACGCACGAACGCACATCGTGCTTCCCTCCAACATCTACGACGTCGTCACCGGTCCCCTCGTCGATCTCGAGCATGATTGGTCTGGGGTTCAACGTGTGGCCCAACGTTCACATCGACGATAGTGCGTCCTCTGCCCGTTTTCCCTCGGTACGATTGATGAATTCAATCCCTTGTACGGTGGGGATCTGTACATAGTGTACGACGCGATCCTGGACGGCCGGGCAGGCCATGGTCTTCGAGGCATGTACCTTGGCGAAAACGGCAAGAGCGACGCCCGGGAAATCGCCGAACGGATCGGCGAGGGGTTGGTCGAGTTCGGAGTGAGCGAACCCGGCCAAGAGACGCCGACGCCGTTCGACGCCGATATGGCGGCCTCAAGGTTTTTCAAGGACGGTGCTCGCTGAGCGTGCGAGGCGGCGAATAATGTACAGTATATCTCTTAAACGAATGAATACATTTAAACCTCATCCACGGTCAACGCCTCCCTCAGGAAACCGGGGTATCCGCGCTCAATCTCACTCCTGATTTTCTTCCTGTACGCCACCGCTCCCCCGATGTAACTGTATGGCTCGCGTTTCTTTCCCGGAATGTTAGCTCCCACGTACCAACTGTCCGCCCGCGTAAGTAACGTGGCGTTCCACAGTTCTTCGACATGCTTCTTGAACGTCAACGCAGCGTGAGTCGTTGGCGTAAATTTGGTGATACGATGCTCGCGCAAGTACGCGATCGTGTCGACGATCCATTCCCCTTGAAGTTGTATGCAGGTCGGTCCGTTGCAGAACGACGACGGCCCTTGTGGACCATGCACGAAAAACAAGTTCGGAAAGTTGTCGATCGTCAAGCCGAGACTGCGAGTTGGAGTACCGATTGGTGACCACGAGGTCCCTGGATGAAGCCCGGGTACTCACTAGGTCGTCACGCCATCCTTCCAATGGTCCTGAATAGTTTCGCCGTTCAGACCGCGTAAGTCGATCTCTTTGAATCCGCCGACGAAACTATCGAACCCTGTTCGTCGTGCTACGTCGGTCGACCATTCCGCACAACTCGATTGTACGCACCGGTCGCGAAGATGAGTACATAGAACTCGTACTCCTTATCAGCCGTCTTGAGACCCTTCTCGTGTATCTCTAGAATCGGCGTTGCTTTGATGTCGACCAGATCTACGTTCGCTTGGTTGAATACCTCGTAGAACCGTTGTTCCAAGGACGCGCGTTTGATGCCGAACGGATGGGGTGCGACCTCCGGCGCCAGCAAGTCGCGCTTCGCAGGGTCCTCGATGCGTTCGCTGACTTTCTTCCTCCAGAACGCATAAGCCACCTCATTACCAGCCATGTCGACGAGGATGTCCCGGTAGTTGCTCACTGACGAACGCTGCAGATCATGGTGACATGCTACGAGTGAGGGACGCACACACGAAGTTGAACCCTCCCAAGTTCCATAGTCTCTCGAAATTCGCCTCTCGTTCGTCTTCTCGGTCTCCCAGTAACGGTCGCGGAATGGGCGAGTGTGGCCACCCGGTAGGCGACGTATCCAGCTTCTTGAATAGTTCCTCGTATACGGGCTTGAAATGATCCTGCACTTGCTTGCTCACGCTATATTGACCCATGGGAAGCGCGAGGTTCGGAGTCCGTTGAAAGACCGTCAGATGTGCCACCTATCTCCGAGGTGATCCCACAACCTCGTCACGGAACAAGGGCCGAAGTGACGTACGTGGGGCCCAATCTCTTGAATTACCTGGACGCCGCTCGCACCTGTGCCAACGACGCCAACACGCTTTCCGGTCGTCTCGATACCTTCTTTTGGCCATCGGCTTGTATGACAGCATGGTCCTCTGAACGTCTCGCGCCCTTTGAAGTCGGGTATGTAGGGCTTGGATAATAAGCCCTGTGCAATCCGGCCGTTGGTCAGGTCGCAGAAGAAATCGTCTATGCCCTCACCACGCAGAGGAGCAAATACCGTGCCGAGGCCTCGTAGAGCCCATCCTTTCCTTCGGCGGAGACGAGCCATAGGTGCGACCGATCATCCCAACGTGCTTGCTTCACCACGCTGTCGAACCGACAATGCTGGCGCAAGTCCAGTTTGTCTCCGACGTAGGCGAAATAGCTATCCAGACGGACGAAATGATCAGCGCTCCGCGATGGGCGTCTACGGTGAGCACACACGCTTGCAGTTCTTTCCACCCTGGAAACTTTTCCGTCCACGTCCACTCGCTCCACAGCTCCGGCAGCGACAGCTCATAGATCGGGATGTGACTGTCCACGCGCGCCCCGGGGTATCTGTTCCAGTACCACGTCCCCCCCAGGTCAGACCCTGCTTCGATGACCGTGCAACGCAGCCCGAGTTTGCGGAGGTGGATGAGCTGATTGATGCCGCTGAAGCCTGCGCCTACGATAATGGCGTCGAATTGTTCTCCTTGCGTCATGGGAGCGAGTATGAGGTGGGCGCTTGTATGGAACTTTGGGGTATGGAGCGAGTCATACTTATACCTCGTGCTTGAATGCCGTCACCTTCTCGTATGCTGACTGAGACGTTTTTAAACGCAGCGAATGATATCAGCAGCGGCCGTGGCGTGTGTTGTGAGACGCGTAGTACCTGCCTGGCGGTCACCGACATTATTGTGCAACTTGCAGCGACATAGTCAACCACAAACTCCTATTCGATTTGATCCATGGTCCCCTTTTGTTGCACGTGGAGTGGAGTGATGCCCGCTCGGTTGAACGAGGTAGGTAAAGTTGGAGACGAACGCGTTCGCTTGCACTGATCTCTGATATCAACTGATCGACTTTAAAGGAGCTGAGGAAAACGAGGGCTGTTCCGTGTTTTGTGTATCGCTCAATCTGCCGAGGGTGTGGATTCTCCGATCGATATTTCGAGGGACGAAGAACATGACGCTGTGGCCGTGGTCCGACCTGCGCATCCTCTGCAACCTATCGCTGATCAATGATCATAATAAGTGTTGCGTGCTCGCGCGAGTGTATTTTCGACCATACCCATACCTTGGACCACACGATCCTGCGTGACATTATGCCCCAGCGTGAAGGCAGCCCACATCGATGTAATTGCTGCGCGAGGGGCGACGATGTCACGAGCAACCAGAACGAAAACGACGCCACCCAGTCAACTCCACCGTTATGCCGCTCCGCGAAGATGAAACTCCGCTGTTAGGCTCTGGTCATGCGACAGGTCATTTGCTGTATGTAGCGCGGTACTCATCGCCTTGAAAAGCGCCGCAATGCCGCCCGTTCCCCCAACTCAATTCCCCTCATGTCCAGTGATTCGACCGCCGGAAAAGGACCTTCACACGCAGAGTCAGATCTGCCTGGTACACAGAATGATGTCGAGTCCACCAGACACATACCGCCCCGTGGCCCATCGGCAGCAGCACTTGCCAGCGCTCTCATAGTATGTTTCGAGACATTGCGACGCTTATTTGCTGACCTATTCTCTAGGCCAGAGCGCAAGAGTTCCTCAGACCGCTACTTCCACCTCGAGATGATGAGCAGAGTGCGAGCGTTGGGAGATCAGCGTTCTCATTCTGCTGCTCCTGGCGCACGCCTCGCACGCCATCGCCCGATATCTCCGTCCCACATGAGCATACATGCGCACAAGAGGAGGAAATCTCTCAGTCAGCAGTTCAGCCGTGCGATGGACCTATTTCAGACGGTGATGCAGTGGACGCTGGCCGCGAGGAGATGTTCATTACAAGTATGAGCCTCTGTTTGATTTGTTGCGGTTTTTAAACCTGGCCGATAACACAGGTATCCGCTCCGTGGATGTCGCTCTCGGCCTGAGACGCCTCCCTGCCGGCTTCTATGCTGCGGTTTGTCATAGTGGCCATATTTGGAGAACCGAGAACAAGAGGTCGTCGGTAAATCTCGATGTCGTCGAGTGGACTGGTCCCATTCCGATGTGAGGCCTGGTTTTTCCAATTGCGATCGGTCCTGACAGAACGTGCAGTCCGTCAAATCCGTCCGCCGCGGTTTCTCTCGAAGTGTATGCATCATTCGAATTCCAGCCCACGTTAGGTGCAGGGGAACGGCTGCGAAAATGGACAGTGACTGTGGAAGAGTTGTTAGACCGCAGCGCAGGAGATACCCGTGAGTGGAACTAAATGTCGAAAGGGTCTAGTTATTCACATATTGACAGCATTTACGTTTTCCCCAAAGGAAGGGGACGTTGTATCCCCATGTTCATCCGTTTCAGCGACCGTCGAACGGCAGATGGGTCCACCAGCGTCGAGGGTACTTCTTCCCCATTGTGTGAGTAAGCGGCTATGCCGACGTGGCCTCGTTAATTGGTGAATGTCTACAGCCATCAGACTTGTTGGATGGACTGGAGGATGCAACGAACGAGGGTCACAGCGCTCTCTCACGTTATCGAAAACGAGGAGAAAAAGAGGACCTAGAGCTGTCTATCGTGAAGTTTGAACGGGCATGCAGTCTTTGTCCGGGGGACCACCCTTGTCTTGCGGCGACTCAATCTAACCTGGCGATGGCTAAATTCATACTCTGTCAAGCGGAGGGCGCGACGGCCTCCCTCGAGGCTCCACTCCACTTGTACCGGAATGCGTTATGTGCCCGACCTGTTGGCCACATGGATCGTCCCGCGACATTGATTCAGCTCGTTGCGGTGTGCTTGGCGCGACATGACCAGTCGAAGGATGACGTGGAGGATGCACAATGGCAGGCATTGCTGTATGAGGCGCTGGAACTGAGCTCCGGAGAGAGCCACGAGAACTGGGCTGCACGGATGATGCTCCAACTACGTGCTGAGCGTCGGGACGTGTCATCCTCGGTGGAGCAAAATTCAAGGTCAGACTTAGAAGGCCCACAGGTATCAGGCAGCACATTGTTGAAACGGTATCAACGATCCGGTGAACTAAACGACCTGGAACGGGGAATCGCGCTTATGAGGGATGTGCTGCGGACTACTTCGGCTGAGGACACCCACTACCATCAAGAGTTAGCTAACCTCGGGGGAGCTTTGGTCTACCGATTCCAACGCCTTGGGGAGCTTGGTGACCTAGACGCCGCCATTTCGACTTGCAGGAATGCCGTTCAGCTCATCCCTGATGACCACCCCGACAAGTCTGGTTGTCTCAACAACCTCGGCAACTCCCTTCGCGCTCGTTTTGAGCGCCTCGGAGAGCTTGGTGACCTAGACGAGGCCATTTCAACTCAGAGAGACGCTATTCAGCTCACCCCTGATGACCACCCAGTTAAGCCCGGTTGTCTCGATAGCCTCGGCGCGTCCCTTAGTATTCGTTTCAAGTACCTCGGAGAGCTTGCTGACCTAGAGGACGCCATTTCGATTCAGAGAGACGCTGTTCAACTCGCCCCCGGTGGCCATCCCCACAAGCCCGTTTGTCTCAGCAACCTCGGAATCTCCCTTGGCAGTCGTTTCGAGCACCTCGGAGAGCTTGCTGACCTAGATGATGCCATTTCCATTCAAAGGGACGCTGTTCAGCTCACCCCTGATGGCCACCCCGACAAGCCCCGTTGTCTCGCCAGCCTCGGCAAGTTCATTCTCCGTCGTTTCCAGCACCTTGGAGAGCTTAGTGACCTTGACGATGCCATTTCGATCCAAAGAGACGCTGTTCAGCTCATCCCTGATGTGCATGACAATAAGCCTGCATATCTCAACAATCTCGGCATCTCCCTTCACACTCATTTCCAGCGCCTTGGAGAGCTCGGTGACCTAGATAATGCTATTTCGATTCAAAAGGATGCTGTTCAGCTTACCCCTGATGGCCACCCCAATAAGCCCTGTTGTCTCCACAGCCTCGGTAACTCCCTTCACACTCGTTTTAAGCGCCTCGGAGAGCTTCCTGACCTAGACGACGCCATTTCGTTTCAAAGGCACGCTGTTCAGCTTACCCCTAATGGCCACCTCGACAAGCTTTGTCGTCTCAACAACCTCAGCATCTCTCTTCACACTCGTTTTCAGCGCCTCGGAGCGCTCGGTGACCTAGAGGACGCCATTTCGATTCAGAGAGACGCTATTCAACTCACCCCTTGTGGCCATCCCCACAAGCCTGTTTGTCTCAGCAACCTCGGCACCTCCCTTCTCAGTCGTTTCTGGCGCCTCGGAGAACTTGGTAACCTAGATGATGCCATTTCCATTCAAAGGGACGCTGTTCAGCTCACTCCTGATGGCCACCCCGACAAGCCCCGTTGTCTCACCAGCCTCGGAAACTCCCTTCACAGACGTTTCGAGCACCTCGGAGAGCTTGGAGACCTAGACGAGGCTATTTCGGTTCAAAGGGACACTATTCGGCTCACCCCCCGTGGTCACCCCAGCAAGCATGTTTATCTCAGCAACCTCGCCTACTCCCTTCACATGCGTTTCCTGCGCCTTGGAGACCTTGATGACTTAGACAATGCCATTTCCATTCAAAAGGTCACCATTCAGCTCACCCCTGATGGCCACCCCGACAAGCCCAGTCATCTCAACAACCTCGGAAACTCCCTTCACAGTCGTTTCGAGCGTCTCGGAGAGCTCGGTGACCTAGATGATGCCTTTTCCATTCGAAGAGACACTGTTCAGCTCACCCCTGATGGCCACCCCAGCAAGCCTGTTTATCTCAGCAATCTCGGCATTTCCCTTTGCTCACGTTTCGAGCGCCTCGGAAATCTCGGTGTACTAGATGATGCCATTTCCATTCAAAAGGACGCTGTTCAGCTGACCCCTGATGGTCAGCTCAACAAGCCCCATCATCTCAACAGCCTCGGTAACTCCCTCCTCTGTCGTTACGTGCGCCTCAGAGAGCTTAGTGACCTAGACGATGCCATTTCAACTTATAGGAATGCTGTCCGGCTCACCCCTGATGGCCACCCTGCCGCGCTCGGCCATCTAAATAACCTCGGCAACTCCCTCTTCTGTCGTTACGAGCGCCTCGCAAAGCTTGATGACCTAGACAATGCTATTTCGATTCAAAGGGATACTCTTCAGCTCACCCCTGATGGCCACCGTTGTCTCAACAACCTTAGCATATCCCTTCACACTCGTTTCGAGCGCCTTGGAGAGCTTGGTGACCTAGACGAGGCCATTTTGACTCAGAGAGACGCTGTTCAACTCATCCCCGATGGCCACCCTGTCAAGTCCAAGTGTCTCGGAAACCTTAGTACCTTCCTTCGCACGCGTTTCGGATGCCTTGGAGAGCTTAGTGACCTAGACGATGCAATTTCATTTCAATTAGATGCTGTTCAGCTCATCCCTGATGGTCACCCCGAGAAGTCTAATTGTCACAGCAACCTCGGTCACTCCCTTCTCACACGTTTCCTGTGCCTTGGAGAACTTTGTGACCTGGAAGGCGCGCTGTCCGCGTATGCCCTTACTGCCTCCTTTCTCCTCGGCTCTGTTGACATTCGTTTCCGTGCGTCCCAGCGCTGGATTTTGTGTGCCCGTCTCATACGCCATCACTCTCTCCTGCGTGCTTATGCTATAGCCATCGGTCTTCTTCCTCAGCTTGCATGGATCGGTCTTTCCCTTGAACACCGTTACTCTGAACTCACTGGAGGTGCCGACCTTGTGCATGAGGCGGCCGCAGCAGCACTAGACGCCA
>JBBPSZ010000377.1:0-12147 GCA_038093835.1 Strobilomyces confusus
GAATGATCGTTGAGCGTGCTAACGAGGGATATGTCACGTGAGCACGATCGATAAGTAGCAAGTACAAAGTCGAGGTTTCATGGAACGACGATCATCTAGATTCTGAAGAGGATGCCACTTGCCACTCTCCCAGATCTCTTCGACGACAAGGCACACAACAAGCTCGACAGAGCGGTAGAGAAAGACGTGACAGATGACTTGGCTAACCCCTCCGAACTAAGCCCCGGCTTCATTCACATCACCTTGCTCAGCAGCATCATCTCCAACTCAAAGGATACCTTGGACACAAAACTCGACGATGTTCCAAGACTGAGGGATCTGCTCAAGACCAATTCAGAGTTGGAGGATATGCTCACCGACGCTTGGGAGCGCAAATCATTCCGCGTGATTCGAAACATAGGTGCGTGTTCGCTCGGTTCCGATTCGCGCTGTCGCGGCGCTGACGAGATCATCGGTCATTCAATCAGCCATTCTCAGAGCACGAGAACGTTCACGAGATGATTTCACTGGTCAGTGTGTTCCAAGCTCGACTTAACTAACCATGGAGTGACCTCCGATAGAGCTGCATATGCGGCTGGCATGGTCATTTCAAACAAAGTACTTTGGGGCAGCGGTCGAAGGATTCCGCGAGTATCTAACGGAAAATCAAGAGCAATTTCGAACTGTACGCCATCCCAGGTACCATGCCAAGGTCTGCTCTGTCGTGCAGAGCTCAGGCACTGGCAAGTCGAGGATGCTGACCGAGGTGAGGGGGATCTCGTATTTCGAAGCTTGTCGTCGTGTGGCTCAATGATCGCAGCTCGTCACAAAGGACGCAATCGTAGTTTTCATGAACTTGCGCGAGAAGGGGGATAAATTCAGTTTCCCCCTTCGTGATCGGATCCCATCGAGAATCTTGATCGACCGTGACTTCACCCCTCGTGCGGTATCGTACTGGGTCGTTTGTTATGCATTCTTCATAGCGCTTTTCGCTACGCTCGAGGAGTACCTTTCTTTGGATCAGAATTCCACGGCCCGCATCAAGATCTGGGCCCGCCGGATGTGCGACCTGCACATCCCTCCAAGGTCTGATACCAGAGACAATTTCTTCGAAAGGTTTGCCGCAAAATACTTGGAGGTGCGCGTGTAATTACCGGAAGCTTGACTCTGATTCGACCATCTTCCGGCAGGTTCATTCTGATTTATTGAGAATCTTCAGACAAGTCCCAGGTCCACATCGTTCTGGTAATTGTTTCCATTCAGATTCCAGCAACTATAATGATCTGCGTAATCCACAGGATACGACGATCGTCCGGATATACCTGAATTCACGACACGTTTACTGAATTCGTTCGAGAGTATGGCCGCATGCCTCACGAAGATCTTTCCAAATGACCCCGACGAACCCAAGTTGGTGATCGCATTCGACGAGGCACATACTCTATTTCCAGATGAGTGCAACCGAGAAGGGTATAGCCTGCATCACATTTTGTGCCAAGTTGTCAGCGAGTATTCCAATCATCAGGATCACGCGGTGTGGGTTGTATTTGCGTCGACAACTCCAAAGATCACGAATCTTTCTCCGCCTGATCAAAAATGTCTGTGATGACCCCTCGTTATATTTCCTTCACTTATGATGGTTCAGACCCCGTTCTGCGTAGAAGGATTTTCCTGCCTTATACTCAACTTGGCTGGGATCAGTTTGCGCCAGACCTAGGAAAGGTTGGTGCGGAGGACGTCTCCAAGCTTGATAACATTCTAGGTTACGGGAGGCCCCTGTATGTCTAGTTACCATGATCGCAGTCGCAGACTAACCTCGTTATCGTAGGTGGTTCTCTCTCAAGATTGCTAATTCATCGCCTCACAGTGTGCTGGACTTGGCATCGGCGAAATTATGTGGAACATTGGGCCGCTTTCATTCTGACCAAACGAGTCATGTACTCTCGGTGTTGGGCCAGCGTTTCGCACTGGACGTCACCTTTGGGCACCCGGAGGCGGTCGAATATCTGGAAAAGGGCGTGGCGAGCCACATGCGCTTCTATTTTTCAAGGACGTTGGACAACAGCTGGGTGTTCACGAACTATCCGTCTGAACCGCTCCTCTCGTGCATGGCCGCATTCACTCTACACGAGTGGTCTCGGAACCTGGAGCCCGCGATGAAAACCCTGTTATCGGCCGTCAAGGACGGCCTGATCGGCGTAGATCGACGCGGCGAACTGGTCAGCAGACTCCTGTTGTTACTGGCCAAGGACTTGTTCGTGCGCAAACGAGTCAAGGTACACCTGGCGTACGAGTGGGACGAGAGTCTTCCGGACTGTGAAATGATCCCCGTTGCGGAGTGGCTCGAATTCGTCTTCGGGGCACGTATATGGAACGAGGAGGACGGGCAGCAATCACTCGCGCGCGGCGTGTTCGACAATGCCTACATGAATTTCACCCACTGGATATGCATGCAGGCGATGATCACCGGTGGGTCAGGAGACGAGGACGAGCTTCGGTTTGTTCCCTTGGCCCGCTTTCTTTTAGCCTCTGTTCTGACGACCGAATACGCAGTTTGGACGAATGGACGCGACGCCACTGGCAGAGGACCAGCGCAGTGCAATGCTGCGAGCAAGAACCCCGCATCTCCAAGGTGATACCCATCTATTTCTCGGCGCTGGGTCCCGAAGGCGGCTCGGTGGAATCCCGCATGTCCCACATCCTCATCTTGAACCACGCCAGGGCGTCGACGGATTCCAGGAGTGCTCTGAAGAAAATCACTCGTCTGGGCGGCGACGGTGGCACTTCTCCCGACACCAAACCTCTTCCTTACATCGCCATCGCAGCCAACTTTAGTCAGTCGCCGTCGTTCTCCGTCGCGTCGACGGAGGGGGACGACGAGGAGCGCTGTCTGCGCGTCTACGCGGGTGGCGTCGACGCCGCCACGTATCCGTTCTTGGCCGACCATCCGGAGCTCGCCGAGACGCTCGGCAAGCTCGTGCGTCTCTGCAACGGGGGCGAGAGAGAGACGCCGTTCATGGAGTACCTGGGCGCGCAGTTCGAATTTGGCAGCACCCCGGGGACGACGCACATGGAATGGGAACACGGGCGGACCGTCCCGAACTTTTCTGAAGGCGGTTCGGAGGACCATCGCTAGTAGCGCGCCGGTTACCGTACTTCCTCCGCATCATCATGTACGCTGCACACGACGCCTCGCAACTTACTGTGCGCCGGATAAAAGAAAAGAACAGATCGTTGGATTCGACTTCTAGGCTCAGAAACACATCGTCGCATCCTCTAGAATGAAGCTTGTGTACAAGTATGTATTCGAACTTGGAAACCGATCTGAGAGACAGTAAGATCTGCCGGCGTTGGTTCACAATGTGGCGTGGTCGAAGTTTGAATCAAGAATCATGGTGAACCTGGAGGCAGAGGGTGGAGCGTGCTATGACCGTGAAACGGTATTGTCTTTCGTATAGTAGTGATTCAGATTCGCAGCGTGAATTGCTGAGCCCGCCGGCTTGATCGCGCGTCTCCGTACCAGACATATCCCTGGTGATTGAATCAGGGGCTCTGCACAACCCAGGGAGACATGACTTCGAACTTTTCAGTATTGGAACATGGTAAGTAATACAGAAAAACATGTGCTGTATGCCTCTTCGGACCCCCAGAGCGCGTCACCCACAGGCCGACGATCATTGGGCGGTTTGCTGCAGATTTGGGATCCTTTTGCCGCGCTCCCATTCCATATGCTCAGCAGCCGATGTCCTAGCAAACTCCGCCAGTGCCTTCAGGTACTCTATACACGGCGTCTCCGTTTCAGCCATCTGTTGGATGTGCACCAGGTTCCAGAGTGTTTTCGACAGCCCAGGATACCGGTCCATGAAGGGGTAGGTGGTCTTGTCGACACCGCCAGCATAGATTCGAAGACACCGGTCGCCAATATCTCGCTCCGGGAAAGTGACCGAGAACGATGACGGCCGTCCAAAATCGGCCAAGATGGCGATGTAAGGAAGCGACCTCGAGCCAGAACCATCTTTACCCCCGATGCTCTCGTTCGTTCGGGTGATAGACCCCAAGTCTGGCTTCGACGACTTCGACATCCCAGCCTTGTCGGAAATGAAGATGTGCGACATCCGTGTCTTCGCTGCCCCATTTATTGGCCCGCCTCGAAAATAGACTGGGATCGCCTTGTCGATCAGAGGTTGCTGGTGGCAGCATTGCACCGCGCTCGTCCTCTGCCAGTGCCGCAGCGTCCACTCGTACAAGCTATCATGTTGTCATCAATCTCAAACTCAAAGAGGGAAAGAGAAACACGAACCCTATCGACTTGCCGTCATTCGAGCCCGAGATATTTGCCGTCATAGACACCCAGTGCGAGAAATTCACATACGCGTCCTTGAAAGCTTCGCGAGCAAACGATGTTTGAGTGTCCTTCCATATACGCTGCCCGAAGACAAATTCAAGCCAGTCGACCACCGGGACCATCTGGCAGTCGATCAGAGGGTCCTCCCATGACGATGGCATTTTCGTGGCCGCGTTCTTCGCCTCCGTGCGAATGAACACGTCTTTCGCTAGAAGCCACAATAGTCTGCTCGCGAGTTCGCCACGTTGGCCCATGTTGATCATCCCGTAGTTGACCGCGTTCAAGAGCGTGACCAGAGCCGTATCCAGCTTCCCTGCGTAACCGTGCAGATCGTTTGCGGCCACACAGGAGAGGAGCGGCTCGGATGGATAGGCTGTGAACCTCCAGTTGCGATCCAGGGTCGTGCCAAGGCACACGAGCAGGTGACTCGCCACGCCGTTCTCCAGATGCTCGACCGAGTCCGGGTGTCCCAGGGCGATGTCCAGGCCGAATCGTTGTCCCAACACCGCGAGGACGTGGCTCGTCTTGTTCGCATCAAAGTCGTGTCCTCCGCATAGTTTCAACGAGGCAACGCTCAACATCCTTGACGGCACCGTAAAGGCGGTCCTCAGGGATTGCCACCTGGCACAGCGACCTGGTGAGCTACCGACCACACAAGAGGCACACTAGGAACGTACAATGGTCGTCCGTAACCGGTGATATGGCCGAGCTGAGCCACGTTCTCGACGTGTATTTCACCCAGTCCCAGGGCACTCTGATCCCAGCCTAGTTGTGTGTAAGGTTGGAACAGTCTCTCACCCTGCACCGCGACTCGGGTGGAATTGTCTGGAACGTGGATGAGTGAGGTGACCAGGACGAAGGGATGCATATACCGACACATTTGATTGGGCGGCGAGAAATCAGCGACCTTGGAGGTGGTGGAGGCGAACACGACCCAGACGGCATGGTTTTCATGATGGGAATACTCGCTGACGACTCTGCAAAGTGCATCCGCCGGGCGGTATTTCCCTCCACCATGCACTGAGGTGAGGGGATGTGCCTCGTCGACCGCGATCACCAACTTGGGGCGATCGGAGCCGTCCGCGAAGATCCTCTCGAGGGATTGCGCCATTTTACCATAGGCGGTGGACAGGCGCGCAACGAAATCGCCTGCATCCGACGCAGGTGCTATCACATAATTGGCTCAGTTTCGGATATTGTCATACGAGCCGAAATGCTCACCAGAGAGCGTCATGTTCTCAAGCTTACGGGCCGTTTTCTCCACGCCAGCGTCTGTGGTCTCATTGTCCTGTGAAGTACGGCGATCCCTCGGGGTCACCTTGGGATCTGCGTTGTCGACAGGTTTATACACCTGTGAAGGATTGTCAAATCAGACACATATCACAGAACCGACTGCTCTCACCTCATATCTGTCGTCGACCTTCTCGAAAAATTGCTTCCTTGTGTCATTCCTATGGGGGTTACTCATATCGCACATCCTGGCGACCCAACCCATGACGCCCTCTTTGGTTTGTATCGTCTGAAGATATTCAAGGATGGTGTCGAAGAGAGAGATGAAGAATGCGTAACAGATATTTCGGTACTGTTCCTCGGTGGAGGAAAAATTGGACAAGATCTTCGACGGAACGGGATCGCGGGCAGGGAACCCCAATTTGTCTTGCTCCTCGCGCAAGTTCATATAGATCACCATGACGCCCTTCTTGCTTAGCTGCCAGCGAGCTTTGTCAGTCGCCGCGGACGAATGTCGACAATTAGGTTCGTTTACCTCGGTCATCATTCTGGTCTTGCCAGTACCCGAGCTCTGCACGATGGAGCAGAACTTGGCATAGAACCGTTTCGGGCTGACGGTCCTGAACTTGGTTTCGTTTTGGGTCAAGTACTCGTAGAAGCCCTCAACAGCCGCCCCACAGTACATTGCTCCGAACGACATCGACAATCTTTTTTGCACCTCTTCTTCATCTAGCAGAGGGGGTCAGTTCTGCAAGGGCTGCGTACGGATTGTCACCGACTCTTGAAGGCCTTGAGGATGTCTGCCTCGACGGTTGAGGAAGATTGTTTTATTGGCTCTTTTTTTAGAATGGCTGGTATAATGATCGATGAATGTGGGTGACGCGACTAACGCGACTAACGGCGGAGACTGACCGAGGTTCCGAATCTTTCGGAATGATCTTTCGTTCCACGCCGACGAGAGCATATCTTTCAATTCCTCGTGGGTCTTGAGCAATTCTTTGGCCGCTAACAGACCCATATACTTGGGATTCAGGTCATCATTCGAATACGAAACGATGTGACCAAGAAGGATAGCAAAGTGGACCGGCTTTTCAAGTAGTTCTGGAAGAATATCTTCCTCGGCGACATCTCTGTTCACCGCATCATCGAGCTGGCGATGAGTGGCATCGTCGAAACGGTCTGGAAGCTGTTCGAGGGGCATACCGAGTTGGCTAGTTGAACGTTGAACCTTCGAAGCGCCACTTTATATATTGCCACAAACAATACCGTGTTGGTCTCGATTCAGACAACAATCAACCAATTAGAGGATGATCAATGGGGATGGTATGTATGTACACAGCCTATGTTCCTATTGTCCTTCTAGGTAGAGTCCGTCGACCGATGACCGGTCATATTGACAATAGACACCATTCATTTCCACTTTTCACTCTGTTGAATCACAATGTTATCTGTAACTGGGGGCTCGGTGGATATTCGGAACTGATAACTGTGGCAACATCTCGACAACAGAGTGAGCCGCACAATTACCCTGATTCAGCGTGTGATAGGTTAAGACGTCAGGACCTAGCGCGGGCTCACCAACACCACAATAGGGTCACAATGGGGCGGTGACCCCCACCGTGGGGTTGTGAACTGTCGTCTCCGCCAGTGGAATCTTCGTGACATTAGACGCGCCGATTCTTCATGACCTCCTCCTATATGGTCACGAAGCTCGCGAGGCTGTATCTCTGAAGCGGGCCCGTCGAACGGTCGGCCTGTCCATATCCCTGCTAATCCTGATCGTAGCGAAGTGGCAAGAGTTAGCTCCCCTGACCCCGCACGTCCGACGCATGATGATCTGGCCAAAGGGTGGCGTCGTGGCGGAGCGGGGCAGGCAGCAGACGAGCAGGGCGGACGCGTACTCCTCGGGTGGGTGCGCCGCCAGGACGGACAACATGTCGAGCGCCGGGCCGTTCTTAAAGGTGCAGACAGCTTATTCTTGCCGTGTTACCCGACGCAGAACGACGCAGATCGCGCGCGCGTCAGAGTCAATCCTTATGTTGGATCTGGGATTGTCGGACATACCACGTGAGCCGATCGCGAAAGAGAAGTGGTGAGTCACGTTTAAAACATGTATTCTTGCAATGTAAGAAGCTGAGTACCTCCATGGAGTCCTTCCAGACAAGCGTAGAGGCGGACATAATGTTGAGCGGGTTCTTGACAATGACGGTCGGCTACGGTTTGCCCGACGAAGACGAGATCAGAACCCGCGGCCAGCACCACGAGTGCGCCAGAAAAAATAGTGGAGAAATGCCGCCAACGCAAAGAAAATATTACGATGTCGGCTTGCGATATCTCGAAACATGATACTCCGACACAAGGAGAGTAACAAATGTCAAACTTGAATGAAGCGCGTTGATGTTTAGCCTGAATGACCGCAGACAGACAAAGAATGTCCCAAAAAACGAAATTCAAATATTGTGCCGACAGAGCCTCATTACGTAATATCAACCACCTATACATACCCCCCGTAGCCGTCGAGTCATGCCAAACGCTGTGGGAGGGCTGGGACCTGGGCCTCGACCTGGGCCCCGACTCGTGTGGAGTCCCTCTTATCTCCGTTCCCACCCATGTTCACCAGTGGTTGATCGCCTGCCTTTGCCGGGTGAGTCCTTATTTGATAGATCCCCACTGATGTTATTGCCCTCTTCTGACACGTGATTCAGACGATCTCTCGACCCCAGATTACCCCACAGTCGCCTCTTCGTATTCTCCACCCAACCACCCGTCTTGAATCACCCCGTGGATCCATCCCATTCCAACCGCGCACGTATGTTTGGGTCTTCTCTACCACGTCTGGTATTCCCGCAATCCGACCTCAGAAGTGCCGCGATCAAGGTCGAAGGGGCCGTTCTGAGCGGGACGAAATCTCTCGGAGGAATGGCGTACACCGCGACAGAATTTGTCGCGTCCTTGCGCCTTGACCGTGATGCTCGCATCTCCGGGTATGTACGAAGATGCAACGCGCCACATGGGAACAGCGGCCCAGGCAGGTGAGCGATTTCCTTTTTCGCGCAGCACGCGGGGAACCATGACCGCGATGAAGCCCACAGATATGACCGTGCCAATCGCCGTGATGTGAGCACTGCCGGGGACGCCAACGACCTCCTTTCCGTTCATCGCGCCGTTGCTGTGGATGGTCATCGTTATGCTCAAGTCCTCGTTTGTTTCAATCGTCGGGCACAACCCCAAGTCAAAGCCCCAAGTCAAAGCCAGTCGACCGCACGAGTACGGCGTGGGCACGAGGCTGAGGAACGCGACGCACTAATTGGGTGTGGTGCAGCTCAGCCCATGACCAATGCTCCATGTAGGAACAGGCGTGTCGAGGACATACTGAGCACCATTGATTCAACTAGAATGCGTGATTGCGTGCGGAGGATGCTCACCTGGTGTCCAAAGTGGGTGGAGCCATTCGGGTAGATGACGCCAGGGTCCAACGGCCACGCGCCTATGGGATATGTAAAGGCGGGCGTAGTGGCGACACTTGTCAGGAATGACACCAGAAGTCAGCCTATGAGGCCGTAGAAGGCCACTGCATGACGGCACCACACATACCGGACGGGTTGACAGCGCTACTAGTAAAAACGACCTCACATAAAACTGCTGGACCACGGGATCCACGTCTACCTTGAAGTCAGAAAAACAGGACTGATCATCGGAGGATACAATAAATGATTCTCTTTTATCCGTGGGTTGATCACCGCTCACGAAAACGATAATCGTCGGTGTACGGCGGTAGCTTGAATAGCTTGTACCCATGGTGCAAACATGGCTCAGATCCGATAAATCGTCGAGTTTGCCTGTCGTAGTAGCATTCATCCCGGTCCGACGACCGCGTGCCAACCACGATGATGGCAACATCGGATTGTTTCGCTGCCGCAATCGTGTCAGAAAAACTGGGTTCGTCATTCAACCAGAGCTTGCAGCCATCAGAATTGATTTTGACGGATGTATGCTATCAATGAGAAACCCTGGAGCGACGTGTCACGTTATGCCGTTGTTCGAGGCGTCGAAGAAGACATAGTCACCAAACTAGTACTACTAGGGGCTCATCAAGATGAGTGGGCTCTGTGACGACGAGGTGGCAGCGCTAGCGCTCGGGGCGCCGGGGACAACGTGTGCTTTTCATTATTACTATACCTATATACGTTCTTTTCCAGCATCCACGCTGCACCCGTTAACCTGATACGACGACGACGGCGCCTGGCACACTGACCCTGAGTGCACCTCTGTTTCATACTTCTCGCGGTCCTGAGTTGTTACCATCGTCCTGTGGAATGCTCACTCGGCGCAGCTAGGTATTTGGAACACACCATCAACTCGTGTGCCAGTCATCGGAAAACAAGCTGATTTTCTCCAGTGGTTACAGCTCGCCGTGAAAATACCTACCTCTGTTACTGAGCCCTTTTCATTTCCACACGCGTTCTCTCTTCCATATATCGATGGCATCCTACACGGAACTCATCAGGCAAGATGTGCGCGTTCACAACTCTCGCGACGCGTCATCGTGGCCATCTCCGGCCTCCGAGCTTGTTCCTCTCATTCAGAACGGCCTCAAGATACCTGGCTGGTTGAAATCAGTGAGATCCGCTACCTCGCCACTTCATTTGTAGTCGTTCATCTGCTTCTTTTCGAGGGTTCGATCCCATTTACCAGCAAGCGCGCAATTAGACTGTTCGATCAACTCCGGTTATCAGACGACGCGTCGAATGTGGATCTCTTGGACGATGAAGAAGAGACTGTCGATGAGGACATGAAAAAGCGATTACACGCTGTGTTCGATACCGCCCTTGTCGACTGCGCCCGAATTCAGGCCGTCGTCGAGACAGAGATCCTGGAAGATACCCGATATCCAAAGGAGTCGTTCCTCGTCGTCCTCGTGAGGAATGCCATCTCAAACGCTCACTCCGATATATCATTGCTGTACGTACTCGCTTGTCTGCCACACTGTACACCACTCACTGCGCCTGATGCAGCGAAGAGGTTCCGGTCGGTTTTCCACGGCATTCCAGCGGCGAGACTGCGTTGGATCTCAAGTTCATGAGGAGGTATTTCTATGCGCCTCTTGTGGTCTCAATTCCCCAAACGATGCCCGTCGAAAAAAGCGCGTCCGACTCGGGAGACGAGTCAAGCGACAAGGAAGAGGAGTCCAGCGAGGAATCCGAACTGTTCAAGTATCCGAATCCAACCATGTCAGAGTTTCTCGATGCTAGAACAGGGATGCCCGTCGAAGTCGAGGAAGAGCCTGAGGAGCCACTCCTCCCGTCAACATTCGACGCCTACTTCCGTGGATTCCCCCCCTCCGCGTCCACGACTGCACCATCCATCTGTCACGTTCCTGTGCTCTGTATGGCCGACGAGGAGCGACTGCCGGTGCTCATGTCTGCCTTGCTTCACCAGCGGCGTGTGTGGCGGATCAGTGACCCACTGATCGGGCTCGAATTCGGCGAGTACGCCGCCACGATCAGAGTTTTCGTTGGGTGGCTTGAAGATGATCTGTTTCAGGACCGCGTGCTGGTGAGTCATTCGTGATCATTTTGACCTTTTCGTCCGACAGCCGCTGCGTTCTAGCCACGGGTCCACGTTGGGGAGATAGGAACGCCAGTCGAACTGGATTTATCAACGCCTCCGGGGGCAATTGCCGTCGCTCGCTTCCTTTCCACCCTGAAATCACCCTTCATTGCGGTGCATGACTCAGTCAGACATGCTGTGGGCGCAGTCATCAATAATACGCGAACGCCTTCGTCGCGGTCTTGGCGGATCGATACGGACGCCCGCATGGCGGAGCCTCCTCCCGAGTTGGAAAACAATAACAAGCGGGAGATGATCATTCAATGGGTAGAAAGCCAGGAAGATTCAGAGGCCGAGGGGTGGGCCTCTTCTCCTCGTCCTGTCCATCTGCTTATTTGATTAGCAGTCCGATGCCCCTACGCAAACAAGCAGACACTAGTATGTAGGTCACTCGCGCTTTGATATCTTCTGCGTTATCTCATGTTTCCCTCTAAAGGCGAGGTTCTGCCACGTCCGTGCCGACGTTGCGCCACACAACGGCGCCGGAATCATTGTAAGTCGCCGTTATCCTCCGACAGTTGGGGTGATTCATGTTGTTGAATATGAAGTTATTCGCCTGCGCCGTCATCAGTTACATCAAAGTTGACTCCGTGAGTTGAGAGTATTCTGGAAGGCTGTCATTCGACTGACAAAGGGTTCAGAGAGAATCAAGGGCAACAAGCACTCGCTAATGATGATATCCCAACGTTCAAGTCGAGTCAGTCATGTTCGAAGTGAGCACGAAAGGTGCTGTACATTGTCCATCTCACTCGAATTCATCGCTAGGTTTGCTACGACGTCCAAGGAAAACGATCACAGAGTGTTCCGGTGGATGTTTGACCGTTATGTGGTCCCACGGGCCATCGCGTCCGATTTGGGCTTCTGTGAGGAGTATGACGCTATGACGGGCTTCATTTGGCCTGAGGAATGGCTCTCCAGGGTGCGTGTTCTGTGTTGGAAACTTGAACTGCCTGACGAATGTTTTCAAGGAGGACCTTCCGTGG
>JBBPSZ010000379.1:0-12135 GCA_038093835.1 Strobilomyces confusus
CGCCAACCTGTCCTCTTCACTCCACGCCAGCCATAGATCCACGCCCTCGCCCTCGCCCTCCAGCGCACCCTTGAAGTCCTCGTCCTGCTCGTTAAACTCGAGCGACACGGGTCCCTCAGCGTCCCCGGTCGCATGCTCCCGACTACCTCTGACTCGACCCATCTCCCTCCGTATCATCCCCCCCACGCCCTCCATCACCCTGATCGGGATCGCCCCGCCCATGCTCATCCCAGACAACGCGGCGCGCGTCCCGGATCCGCTCCAAGACGTCCCCGCCCTCGCGCGGGCCGACTGCTGCGCCGCCCCGTTGGGCAACATCGGGATCGGCGTACGTCCCCCGCCTGCGGTGCGGTCGTACGCGGTCTCGGCCATCGCGCTCGCGAGGGGCTCGTCGAACGACGACGGGGCGTGCCCGTGCGAATGCGGATTCGAGCGCGAGCGCGAGTGCGTACGGTCCAATTGGAAGGCGAGGTCCTCGACAAAACGTGCCCCGGCGGAGGTGGTGGCGTAGGCGCTCGCCGCGACCTCTCTGCGCACCTCGATCTTGGCGCCCGAGATCGCGAGGCGGTGGCGCCGGATGAGCGCGTGGTAGTCCTCGCCGAGGGTGTAGAACAGGAACTGGTGCGAGAGGTAGATCGAACGGGGAACCAGACCCGGCGATCGCGCGCACGTCGATAGCTCTGCCTGTGCGAGCGGGCTACACTGACGTCAGTCCAAGTCGGCACCGAGACGAGACGAAAGCGTACTTGGACGACGACGCAAACTTCGTGTTGTCTCCTACTTCGTCTACCACGCGCCTCACCTCCCCCCAGTCGTGCCTTCGTTTCAACTGCCACGTCGCCACCGTACTCTCCTTGCCTACCAACTCGGTCGCCGCCTCGAGCATCTGCCGCGTCAAGCCTGACCGCCTCCTTGTGGTGTCCCTGACCGGCGAACGCGTCTGGACCGGCGGTGATACACTCAGACGTCCTGCAGCGCCGACGCCCGGCAACGAGATGCTCGTGGCCAGCGACGCGATAGGCGACGAGAACGGAATGCCCGAGTCGCGAGATCGCTGCTCGAGCGTGATACGTCGCAATGACAAGATACCCCCCGACGCATCAAAGACGAGCACGTCCTTGAAATTATTTTGGCGATGAGAGGAATGCGATGAGGGGAGATCCGAACGACCCGACGACGTGCTCGGCGAGGACGCGATCTGCGGTAGCAAGAGACTCGTTGGCAAGGCCATCTCGTTGCCCAAGACAAACGTGAAGGAGAGGTCCGAACGGAAACCATCTGCGCCTGTCGCGCGCGTCGAGCGTAACCGCGCGATCGGCATCAACTCCACTGAAAGCGGCTGCTGAGCAAAAAAAATAGCAACGTCAATCCGAATTCATGAAGCATGGAGTCGAGACTTACGGGCTTGTCGACGTTCCATATCTTGGTGTCCATATGGCTCTTCAGGTCCGGCTGTCCCCCGTATGGGTTGACTGCAAAGACGTGTACCGTACCCTTCAAAGTCCCGACGGCGACCCATCGTCCATCTGGGGAGACTTCCACGCCTTGAATCACGGCTGAAGTACGACCCCGACGCAGACTGTAAACGTGCCACGGCGCATCTTCCTCCGAACGCGCTTGGGATGGGATCCAGCTCGAGACGGACCCGAGTCCAGCGCCGGCTCCAGCGTTCTTCCCCTCTTTGCCATTCCCGCCATGCACATCATATCCACCCTGAACCCCACCATGGACCCCTCGCAACGTATGCGCCCGTCGTCGAAGTTGAAAGACACGCACGACCTGGCCGTCTTTGGGCCCGACGAGTAGTGTGTTCCCGTCGTGTGTGAACCCGAGGTGGTTGATCGGCTGATGCTTGGCGGCGAGGAACTCGGTGACGACCTGGGGATGCGACGAAGTGCGACCCCTTATGAGGGGCCCCAGATCAAGTACCTTGACGTAAGAGCCAGATGCAGATATATTCCCAGCAGGGGAAGCGTCGCGACCGTCTTCGACGTCGCTCGAGGGCGTGGCGTCCCCGGCTGTGCTCGCACCGAGGCGATGGGCACTGACATGTCCGTGGGCTTGATCGCGATCATGGTTCCCGCCGCTGGCCGCAGGCGCGCTGCGCGAAAAGAAGATATTGCTCACCCCGCTCATCACGGAAGTTCGCCCATCTCCTTGGGTAGAGAGAAGATGCTGCGTTGCGTCTTCGCGCACGCCTGGCGATGCAGGCGTCACGGTCACGCCAGAACGCGACCTCGCATATTCGGCCGCAGCATTGTACGCCATCCCTCCAAGAGATTTCATCCCGCTCAGTACAGTTCCTCCGACCTTAATTGCGGCACTTCCGAGATCGGCTTGTGAAATACCAAATGGGGTAGAGGCGGCCCGAACGTGTGTACGTGGTTGTAGTGGGACTGAATCTGGACGTGGTGGTTGGGTAGCGAATGCGAGGAGGCGATGAGACAGGGAATAAACTGGTGTTGGATCGTCTGGGGTCGAAAGGTTGTCCGAATCATGTGAATCTATGGCTGATAATGATACAGTGTCGTTGGTATTTGGTTTATGTGTTGATGTACGACTGTAGGCAAATATGGAAGCAGAAGAAATAGTGTGCAGTATGGTTAATGATGCCGAGGAAAGAACGTGAAGAGTAGGCGGGTTTGTTGTACTCTGGAAAGTGGGTCGTGAGTTATCTGAGTAGCTTTCATTCGGAGACGCACAATAACAGTAAAGAGGTCACTTGACGCAAAAGAAGATACATTGTGGAATGGCAGTTTCTTGACCACTTCGTGGGAGCGTAACGAATAAATAAGCATTGCAGATTGACTTTGTATTCGGGAACTACAGAACGGACCATATGAGTGACAGGGCACGCATGATCCAATGAAATAAATCACATTACGCCGATCAGGGGCCGCAGATTAGCGAGTGGACCATCTTCCGCCACAGGTGCTTGGAGAACACCAGCGAAGGTAACACGCCTCCATGAAGAAGCGGAAAGATTCAACACTTCCGAGACAGAGGCTAAGTCGGTGCAATCCCACATCTGGAGCCCGGAAGAATAGCCCAAGAACAGAACACGTCTAGCGGAGATATCAGTACATGCACGTTCAAGGGGTGGGTCTGCCGGAATGAAGTGGATGCTTACCGAGGTTTTGTATTGGGTTGAGCTAAGCTGTCCCACCGAGACCATAGAACGTTATCTCCTTCGGCAACGGTAGGATAGGCTGTCGAAAGATGGTTTCCATGAACCATGTCCCCGTCCTCTGAACCAAGGATCGCTGTTTGCACTTCTGGAGAGCCCAGAAATGAACCTCTTGCTCTTGAATTCGATGGCTGGCGCGCTCGGTGTCTGTCCGGCGGAGGAGTGCCGACCAGGGAATCTGGTTCCAACGGATAAGGGGACGAATGTCCACCCATAAAGCACCCAAACGAAACGGGCATTGAGATCCGGGGAGGAGAGGGTGCAGCAGTGGGGACGGAGACGGAAGTCGGAACGTAGCTACGAACAGTGCGAGAGAAGTTCTCCAGCATTGTTGGCGGACTAGAATGAATGAATTCAGTCAGTCATGCTATGGCCGACTAACGGATGAAAAGGCGGGATGGCGGGCACGTGTTGTGACGGGACTTGTACAGATATAGAACGAATCAAAGAGTCGCTTGAAACGAAGAAAAAGGGTAACAACGTGGAAGTAATCAATTTCGGATCATGAACGACTATCGAATAGGGAAGTTGACGGTACAGAGCAGGAGACTCACCGGGCAAGGACGGGTGATCTTGTGTGACCAGTGAACGTGGGTGGCGACGGAGATAAAGGACTAGAAGCCGAACGAGGAATGGGTGAAACGATTTGGGGTGGGGTTTGGGAGACGAGACGACCCTCGTGTTTGATTGGAACGTCGTCGTCGTCGTCGTCGTCGTCTGCTACGACCCTGCGGTGAACGTGGCTCGAAGGCTGCGGAGGCGCTTCGAGTGGCCCAGGAGCGGGGCCGGGACATTCTGTGACCCATGAAGGAGAGTCGTCGATCTGCAACAAAGGACGATAATAGGAAGGGGATTCTGCAGTTGCTTGAGCATCTGTGATGTCGCTCGCTGGCATTAATGACGAGTTAGAGTAGACTATTCCTTGTCCTTGGTAGATAAGGCAAAGGAGGAGAGAGAGGCGAACTTGTAAGTGAATGCAAGCACACCTGTGGAGGGGTTGATAAAGTGTTCGTGGTTGCTGTGTGGTCGAAGGAAACAGGAGCAGGAGGGCTCCCGCCGGATTTGGGTCGCCAGCCGAGTCACCTTCCTCCGACACTACACTCCTTTTTTGGCAAGTCGGGGTTTCCATTACATCCCCAAAGTAAGATCTAGAACGTTCAATACATATAGCAGGCTGTGAGTAGCAGCCAATCACGAGAGAGTCCAACAGACGCTCGACAACCCAGACCGCCGTCAAGCCGTCGTCACACGCCGACGCTGTCCTGAAACTGCCTGTAGACGAACGCAGTTCCTACTTTTCGTCGGACCCAAACTTTTATGAGCCGTGCGGGCACATCAGTACAAGATGGCTTTCGTGGACGGCGCCTGTCTTGGCAATGGCAAAGATGACGCTGGCACCGCTGGCATTGGTCACGGTGTCGCCATTGGTGCGAAATTCCTGACAATGCAGTGGGCCCCAAAGTTGATGACCTCATCTCCCGTGCCCTCGCAGCGTGCAGAGCTTCTAGCTGCTATCAGTGGCGTTCGCGAACTTGGCGAGCCTGAGTGTCCAGATCCCAGCAGACGGTGGGTCATTACTTATGACGTGTCTGGGATGACGGAATGTGTCCTGCTTGGAAAGTGAGCGACTTCCGTCATGTCGTCTATTCTGCCCGTCTAACGAGTCTGACAAGAGCAATGGTTGGCGCACCTCGTCAAAGAAGAAGCCCAGGAATCTTGACCTGTTCCAAATCCTCGACGCGACCGCCGAGCAACACGAGCGAGAATACAATGTGCACATTGCCTTTTGGTATACGTGGCCAGACACTCGAGGAAAACTTGCAGGCGTACGTCGATTCAATCCGCTACTCGTCTCAGACATGACATGCATGACATTTCTTTCGCAGTGAGATTGCTTCTTCGCAGGTTTCGCCTGAGCGCTGTGCCGTCCTGGACGGTCTTCATTACTATTATAAAACAAGTTCCGTTCTAGCATCGATTTCCTTCATGTGACATTCTGATCGATCTTGCCACATACCAGTCATCGAATATCACATTGAAATTTGAATCATATCCACCAGATTGTTATGTTTTACTCTTGTTCCGTACGTTATGCAGGTCAACGATTCAACGCTCATCGTCAAGAATTGCAAAGGATCTGTTCCAGCGTATGACTTGCGTCTGCAATCAAACCTGATCGCAATCGGGCGGTGTTGTAGATGGACGAGCGGAGAGCTCACATGGTGGTGCATAGATAAGATAACCGGCTCGTTCTCGGAGCTTGTTCGGGGCCAACGCATTGCACTCCACAATGTTCTGCACTCGTCTGACAGACTAAACATTAATCCTCGATGTCGGGTCGCAACCTGGTTCCTTCCTTCCTTTCCACCAGTTGGCAGTGACACGACGTCGTCTGGGCTCCGAGGACTATCAACCATCCAATCTCTATTCGAATCGCAGTGAATATTCATACACTTTCAAGTTTGTGGCGCACTGCTCGGGCGCACACACGACGAATCTGCGAGATAACATTGTTTGTCGTTTGACCATGCGTCTTCAGTGACCCCGCGTAATTAGGCCGTCAGGCCTGGACCTACAACACGGCGCCACCGTTCAAATACTAGGGTCCATTACTTACGCGCCACAAACCTCGCGGCCCTCGGTCCCCAACTCGAACCATCCCTCCCTCATGTTTGCCCTCCGTCGCACCCTCAACGATCCGGGGCGTTGCCAAGACGTCGTCTCGCACCGTCTCGTCTTCTGCGAAGCCGCCCAATGCATGCCCACGGAGCACCTCCTCCTGGACTGCTGGTGCTGCGACCGCTTCCTAGCCTACTGCTGCTCCTGCACCGAGCGACAGCGGCGCTCGGAAGAAGCCAAGCGTCGCCAGCGCCGTCGCTCCCCCTCTCCCGCCGACCCGCCCAGGCCGTGCCACTACTATAAAGTCGCCTTCGTCGACGGCGCGTGCAAGGACAACGGCCAGGAGGGCGCGACGGCGGGCGTCGGGATCGTGATCGGGGTGAATCCGATGACGATGCACTGGGCCATCCCCGTCGACGATGAGATCGACCCGTGTCACCTGCGCACGTCCCAGCGCGCCGAGCTCCTCGCGGCCGTTCTCGGCATTCACAAGCTCGCCGAATTCGAGGGGCGGCGCGGCCAGGACTCGGAGCACGAGGAGTCGTCTGGCAAGATCACTTGGGTCATCACGTCCGACTCGGAGTACGTCGTGTCGGGCATGACCGAGTGGGTTCCGAACTGGAAGGTGAGTCGCGCGCGTCGTCGGTGTATCACTCGATCTCATCTGTGCGAACAGAGCAAGGGATGGCGCAACTCTTCGGGAAAAAGACCCAAGAATCTCGACCTCTTCCAGAGACTCGACGCGGCGGTCAACAACTACGAGCGCGAATACGGTGTTCGGATCGCTTTCTGGCGCATCAGTCGCGTTCACAACGACCTCGCCGATGAGCTTGCCGGGTTCGCGGCCCAAGGCCACACGGTCGAACCAGTTGAGTTTGAGTACGTGTATCTCACGGTCTGTGTTCTTCTCGCGTGCTTGACGTCCATTTCTTGCGCAGGCCCATGTATCCGCAGTCGGAGGATGAGATGGAAACTGAGTAGTGCCATTCCTTTCGCTGTCATTCCTTTCGATGGACTTCACCTACTAGTGCATATAGCCTCCAGCTAATTACTTTATCAACACAGACTACCTATTCCAGCCTTCATTCGCTACTACTTACACTATGTCGTCGTAATAAGCACCGACGCGAAGCAGTTCGCGTCGCTGCCAATAAATATCCCTCCCTTACTGGGCAAACCTGGCCCAAAGAGGTGTGTGGGATGGTGTCTATCAAGCAAAGCGTCCGTAGAGATCATCTGTCCATGTACGAATGATGCACAGTCCGTGCGCAAAGCGACAGAAAGAAAAACAAGCCATGCAAAAAGGATCATCTCACCCCCGCGATCCATCAACTCGGCACAGAGAGATAGACTGGTTCGTACGGCCTCTCCACTCGTATGTCCACATCCACCCCGCCCTCGCGCGCGCACCGCAACACCCGCTCTCTGAACGCGTCGAAACACGCCTTGCGCGACGGTTGTCGCCCCTGACCGTGACTGTACACGAAGTCATGAAAGACCAACTCGAAGACGGAGAGCGGGCAGACGCCGGCGCGCGTCGCGCGCGCGCCCGTCCGGGACTCGATCAGGTCCGCTATGGGGTCGAGGTGCGTCTCGTGTGCACAGCCGAGGCGGAGTCGGGAGAGAGCGGGAAAGGGCGGCAGGCCCGGATCTGCGGCGCCAGTTGGTGTCTGACTCGGACTCGAGCTTGAGCTCGGACCGGGACTGGCGCCAGGCGTGGACGTGGACGTGGATTCGAAGGCGGACGTGGGAACGAGATGCGCCAGCACGTCCGAGACGGGGTACGCTCTCGGACATGGCTCGAACGTGAACGTGGACAGCGTGGGGGAGGCGCTCGAAGACGTAAGTAGCCGCGAAAGCTCCATGGGCGACATATCGACGTCTCGGATGTGAAGCGTGCGAAGGTGGCAGCCTGATCGGTCGAGGAGAGCCGAAAAGTGGTGGGCATGCCACCAGAGGGTGGGCGTGAGCATCGGTAATAGAGGGGGATGTACGTCCGGATAGGACAACAACGTGTAAGGGCTGTCCCAGCAACTGACGAGGACGGCGCTATCGATGTGCAACGTCGAGAGTTGGGGAAGTCGCAACGCGTCGAGGAGCGCACATGCGTGCGCGCTCCGACTTAACCGTCGCACGCGGAGCGTATGCAAGCTCGGTAGCTCTATCACGGGGACCATCGTCTGACCCTGTGCGATCGCATCCAAATGATGTAAATGCTGCGCCAGCGTGGTGCTCAATCCCATAGAGAGCTCCGTGAGGTTCCGGCAGAGTGCCAACTTCGAAAAATGCCGCGGGAGTGTGGCGCTCTCACCTCCTGCTTCGTGTAGGTCGTACGAAAACGCGATGAATGTGAGGCGTTCCCAGTTAACAAGAATGTCTTCCCTCATAACGTGGTCCGGCCCTGTATACGCGAGCGATGTGAGTCGGCTGGCTTGGGTGAGGTCGAAGCGGACCGAGAGCAGACTGCGACGCCAGCCCATGTGATCGATGTGAAGGGAAAATGAGGTGAGAGAAGTAAACGCGCACGACGAGAGCGCATCAAGCCGGATAAAGTAATCCGAGGAGAACTTGAGATGGATGGCTTTCCATCGAGGTGCATGCTTGCAGATGCAGCAGAGTAGCCAGATAACAACATGTTCCGAGTCTTTTTGAAAGATACGGTTGTCGGTGAAGGCGAGGGAGAGCGGGGAGGGATGGGATCGGTGAAGCCATGTTTCGACGGCGGTGGCAACTTTGATTCCGTCATGCGATCGATCGATGTTGGTCTCGAGGAACTGCAAGGAGAGCGAAGTCCAGAGTCGAGGAGTGCTCTGGGAAACGGAGCGCCAGTAACTGCAGACACGACCGAGAAGGAGCGGAGGCTCCGAAAGTACTGCACTAGAGGACGCCCGCTCGTCAAGGCAGTTTTCAAATATGAAGCCGAGTATCTCGGGTGGTAAACGATCCGCCGCTGCACGCCTTTGCGGGCTTTGGGATGTCCTTCTGACACGTACGACCTCTTTTGCAACGGGAGGTAGTTCGCAACGGACATCGCTGCCCCGTCGATTGTCTGGTGGACGCCGTAGATGTGAGAGATGTGTGGCTTGGTGACCAGCGTGTGCACTCTTCGTCAGCTGTGAACAAACACCGACGGAACTCAACACTCAAACATGAACTTTCAAGAGACACCCACCAGCGAGCGATCTCGTGCAATGCTATGACCATGCCGCCGTGCGTTCATCTCTGAGTGGGACTTGGAGGACGACATGATCGCTCGACCTATTCGGACAAGAGGGAAATTCGATGGCAAAGATAGGACCCGTTCCGTGGATCCGCTTTTAAATAATGGACCATTGACGTACGTTTCTTCGCCGAGATTTCGCAGGGTCTTTTTAACCTGGGGGCTTACTCACCGGAACCAACTTCTGCCCTTTTTGTGCCGACTGGACTGGCCTGTCCTCTCCGGGGCGCTGACTCACACCTGCTGATTCTTGGTACGTGGTCGCTGTTCATTAAGGTTGTTTACTTTCCTTTTTTTCGATGGGCTTGACGTCTGTCCGCTACCCGCATAGTACAACGGGCCAAGCGAACTCTCGATCGTCGCACCATGCCAAGATGAACCGAGATGAGCGTTTTTTCACAAGCTAGATAGCACCCGACAGTCACCGCCTTCGAGCATGTGGAGACCCCCAAATACAAACTGGCATCTTCATTTTCACTCCGTGCCGATGATCGCTCTTTCCGACACATCGTGTCAACAGCTGGAAAATTAGCTCTTTTCATTGAAGGCCCGACCACAAGCACCAAAGGTCCGTCTCACGCGTTCGGCGCCCTTTTCAACGTACCCTGCATGCCCCATCGGCCCCCCTTGTAAAATTGGTAGCAATGCTGGACGGACCAATTATTGCGGAGCTTGATCAAGCCGATCCACCCCCCCTTCCGACGAAACCGTGGAAATAAGGTTGTCATGGCGGTGACAGCCAATGATGAGTTGGGTAACTGACAGGGGATGCGGCTTTGGACCTTGCTGCTGTATGGTACGTCGGGGTGCTGAAGGGGGGTGTAGGGCGAATTCGTCACAACTGATTCCTTCCAGCCGGCCTTCGTGATCGTTCTCTCGGCCGTTTTCCTTCCCGCTCTCGGCCAGGTCCGCGCGGAAACCTGCAGCTCCCCTCAACCGATGTTCCGGTACACGGACCCGATGCACGTCCGTTTCGTGTCACGATCAAACGAAAAAAGTGACCGCATCCGCTCGCCGCGGGTGTGGCCAACACCAGCAGCACGGACTCAGGCATGTGCAAGCGAGTCGTCAAGTCCAAGTATGTACTCTACCGATCTCGCCAGCATGAGTTCGCATAACATCCCGTCAGTGCGTGTGAGATGCCCGTCGCGGATGACGTCACCATGTAATTCTCGCGATTCTGGTGATGTCTAAGCCCATGGCCCAGCGGAAGCGAGGGTGACGTGAGTGCAGGTGGATGTGTGCGAGACAGCGCACGAACTTGTCAGCGGCGTTTTGGATGGAGAGAGACTCGGAGGACACTCGCCGAGGGTCTGAAAAAGGTGCGGTGGCGCGCCTGTGCTGTTTCCAATGAACGTTTTGAGTGACTGCCGGTGTTGATTTAGAAGAAATTTCATCAAGCGTGCGTGTGCGTGAGGGTGCGCCGACAGTAGCGGAGCGTTTGAGAAGGCAAGGAACAGCGATATGGCTTGTTACTCTGAGACCGTCGTCATCAAAGGAGAAAGGAGGGCAAGTCTGGGACGGAGACTCGATTTCCGCGATGATGTACGAGGAAGCCCCGCTGTTTAATCGAATCAACGGAAAGGCCTGGATCGTAGGTGATTTGTGATTCGTAGGGGGCCCCAACTTCGAACAGAGCCGATGATGATGGGCTGTCCATTTCACGGTTGACGCAACCTTGACAAGCCGCACGTAAAAAGCGGGACGCAATGCATTCAAAGTCAATCGGCAAGGACGAGATACCCCGCGGCGGAACGGTAGATGCGATGATCGGCGAAAGAGAGTGAGATCGATTGTATCGTTTCAAGTATAGGCCAAGCGAGGCCGAATGTGGGGTTATCGCGTTAAGTATACGTTCAGCATCTCTTTCTCACTGTCTTCTAGATGATCATGAGGAGGCGCTGATTCTTCGAAGGAGGCTGCACAACGGTGTCAACTCTCCAAACTCGGTAAGTTGAGGTTTCGGGAGGTGAGCCCTTGAAGCGTCTGACTCACAGAGACGCGGTAGTAATTCCCAGAGCCGGTCGACGTCGAGGCTGTCCTAGGATGACGTGCTAGCGCCACATGACTGAGCTGTTTTGTCATCGTGCGATCGCGAGCCTGTCGGCACAAATCCACGCGCGGACGATGAATGGGGATAGTAGTACCAGCCTTAGCACTCGGCATCATGCCATCAACAACCGATCGTGGTCCGTTGTGTATACCTGTCGAGGTTCAAGTCAGTGTAGTGTTCCCACTTGCTAGACGGGAACAATTTCAAGCCAAGTTGAAAGCGTTAGAGAGAAATACGATACGAAGGGCCACGTACGTTGAAGATTGGGGTGCCAGCTGGTCCCAGTTGCCGTGGCAGTGCCAGTCCCAGCAAAAGTAATTGACGATGATAATCGATGCCCTCGAATGGATTGTCGGATAAGTCAAAACTATGCCAGTAATTATACAAAACTCTCCAAGAAAATGATACAGCCTGCGGTACTTGAATGATTACCTATGCATACACTCCTGAAAGTCAATGTAATGAGGGAGATAAGGTGAATCGACGACCAGCGACGCCTCAAGCTCGTCCTCAAGCCAATTATCCTTCCCCTCCTCGTTCCTGTTATCGGATGCCCAGTGTCCCAGGTCCGTCTGAATGCTCGCAACTCTCGCTGAGCGCTCTCCCAGTCCACGAACTCGATCCATCTCCGTGTCGTGCCACATATCAAAAAATATCACCTCGGCGCGTCGGAGCGACGCTACGCCAGCAGCGCGGGCGCAAGCACCTGCACGCGAACGAAGCATGGCCAACAAGGGTTCTAAATACGCCTCCACTGAGCTCGCCAGCGTGATTTCGCGTAATTTCGGTAACAGGGCGGGTCCTTGCCCATCCTCCTTGGGCCGTCGCACGAGAGATGAGACGTCCAGCAGACGGATGATCTCAGTTAAATCCTGTGATCGCGGGGAAGGGACGAAACGTAATGAAGTGAGGGCCGGAGAGAGAGCGAGACAGCGGAGGAGCTCGTCGTTGGGGAAATCGACGTCTCGAATCGAGAGATGGAGGAGGGTACACCCAGACCGGGCCAGGAGGTCTGAAAAGGTGCGATCGTGCCAACGTTGGCTCCGAGTGAGTAGG
>JBBPSZ010000380.1:0-12126 GCA_038093835.1 Strobilomyces confusus
GGGAGGATGGGTTGCATGCGCAACGTTGGCTACTGCGTTGGCGAGTCCACCGGAGATACCTTGGATACCGCCATTGCCAGATGACAACGCACGAAGAAGCCCTTGGATCTGCTCGGGGGTGAGTGCGGCGACTTCTGCTGCAAGTGCCGCAGAGTTGGCGAGTTGCGGGTAGGCTTGGAGAGCCGCTGGGAGCGGGGGAGCGGGGGCTGAGGGTAGTGGTGCGTTGGGTGCCAACGGAACGGGAGGCATGGCAAGTGGTGGAGCAAGTTTGCCCCTAACAAGAATCCAGATGCCAATCACGTAGTTATTCTGACGAACTTTTGGTAGGCGGAGCTCGTCCAAGAGTTCAATGAAATCCGGTAATGGCATGCTCGCCAAAAGCGGCACTATGTAAAGCTCCTTTCCTGGGTGATAATCCTTGGGTTGATGGCCCCATGGGAACACAAGTCCATGACGACTGAAAATGGAGGTTAAGTGAGAGGGTGATTGCAGCTCATTCAACGCGCCTACTTTTTATGCAACAAAAAGTCGCTGAATGTTTTGAGCGTGTCATCCCCGCCGTCAGGAGAGAATGCGCAAGCAATTAGTTCCTTTTGCGGATTCAATCTGGTCTGCAAGAGGAACTGCGCAGAATTCTCTATTGGCACCCTTCCGTCGATCCGGAGCATATCAGATGGGAAAAGTGTCCTCCAAAGAGGGGAATCAGCACCCAAGGTCCGACCGCCGACCTGGCGGGCGACAACAGGCGCCACCTGGGGAATGGAAGAATCCACAGGCATGGCAACCTAGAACGGAAATGAGCGATATTGACACTTATGAAACGGCACAATTGCCCACCTTTCCGGTCCACACCGGCGGGACTGCCTGGAAGACTACTTCTGGATCTTGAGGTCGCTCGTCTTGGGCAACGTCAACATCTTGATCCTTTTCCAAGAACATGTCGAAATCTTGATCAGTCGCCTCCCGGGGAAGAGTGTCCACCTCAATTGGGTGGCTCTTCTGCTCCTGCTCCTGCTGGGCTTGTGGTTCCGGCGCTTTCACTATCTCTTGCGCTGCAAGGTCTGTTTTCGGAGACGACCATAACGTGCTCAGATCAAAGGATGCACGCGCGGGTGTTTCCGGTTTGATGAGTTGTGTCGGTGAAGCGGCAGTCACAGAGGACGGCTCGGAAGAAGTTGAGGGGATTATCAAGAGTGGAGGAGGCGCTGGATCAGGTGGTGCTGGCGCTGGAAGAACCGGTTCCGAGGGTAGAACAGAGGTTTCCAAGGCGGGTGTAGGCAAATGATCACCAAATGCGTCTTGGGAGACGGGCTCGTCATCCAAGTGAATGAGATCTGCAATATCCAACTCCGGCTCGGGGGAAGTCTGTAGGTCGGAGGCGGACGACGCGAACAGGTGGTGAATTGGCGGTCTGACACTGTCAGTCGTAGGTGAATAACCGTCGTGGCGTATAGGAACGGAACCACCCCACGTGGCGCTCTGCGGTACGATTGGTGATTCGGGCGGCATCGACCCTTGCGAGATGGAACCAGTTCTGTCTCTTTGATGCTGCTCGGCGGCCTTTAGTCGCGCCTGGCGCTCTCTCTCCCGGCGCTCCTCTTCCCGGCGCTCTTCTTCCTCTTTTTCCCGCTCCTTTTCCCGTTCCCGCAACAAGGTCCCCGATTCCCCGTTGAGGTCCTCGATATCTTGAAGACCCTTGTGCGTGATCTTTGCACGAGGGACAAGGGTCTTTTTAAGGATGGAATGTTCCAATGCTTCTTTTTCGGCGAGCTTGATAGATTGCTTCGTTTCTTCATTAGCTAAATCTGTGGAACTCATCTGAGAAAGCTCCTGCGCAGAAATAGTGGCGTAGCATATGCGCTCGTGGATAGCTACACGATCAGCTTGAGTCAGGTTGAAAGTAAGCATACGGAAACGTTCCCTAATGAAAGTACGATTAGCCTGTGACATGCATCACAAACGAGTGACTTGCTTGTACTTGGGTCCGACTCCTTGCTTGCCATGTTTGTCAGGTTCTCCATAAAGTTCAAAGATACATTGCTCGAGCTCTGAAGCAAAGGCATCCGCTTCGTTTTGTAGCCGTTCCCTGTCTTCGTCGGTGAGATCCCCTGCTTTCAGATCGACCTTGTTACCAGATCCATCATTGGCCTCTGCTTGAGGGTACCTTAGGAATACCGGACGAAGCATATCTCGCAGTTTCCCAAGGCAGTACCTTCTGGCTGGGTCGTCGTCCACCAAGATAGGGGCGTCTGAGGATTTTTTGCGTTTGGTTTCTCGCACCAAATGCGAAACCACCGATTTGCGCTTAAGATGGCTGCCAGTGACAGGTGATGCTCTCCTCCCCTCTGAGAACGGAGTGCTAAATTTATGAGTACCTGGATCAAGGTCGGAGTGATCTGAATCCGATGCATAGGCTACACGGCGCGTCCGCCGCTATAGACTCCGTGTATCAGCGGACAATATCGCGCAGACAGAAGAGCACACACCCTCGCGGACCTCTTGCCTTTTATCGTTTCCGGTTCTGCTACATACTCGTCTTCACTGTCAGGTTCCTCTTCCGATTCTGAAGGTGATAACGCGGGGGGTGGCGTCGGAGGCTGTGGAGGCGCATTGGAGCTGTCGTTCTCGTGCGACACATTGATTAATCCAGGATGGCCTTCTCGACCTTCCCACTGCACTGCAGACAACCAGACGGTCAGCACACGTCACCAAGGAAAATCATGACGAAAGCAGACAAGAAATAAAGAACAACGAAAACAGCCTGGGGCAGAAAGACTGCGGAGCCCAGTACGACGGGAACTTAGTCTGGTCGTGGGCGTCTACGGTTGTACGGGGCGCTCAAACTTCTGGGACTCATACCAGATCATCAGACTCAACAGACGTAGTTGCGCGCCAATAACGTGAAGCCTCTCAGCTTGTGAAGATGCAGAGCGCCGCGATTGGGCTGCAGACGCATGAACACGACCGTTATGACAGCAACCATGGTGCGAGGAACGGATGGTCTGGTAGAGAAAGCGCGGGAATGGGTGCCTCAGACGACGACGGATAGCGGACAAGTTGTAGGGATACAGAACTCATATGCTCGATATACATTGTGCAAGGGCGGTGGCGCCGCGCAGTGTCGTAAAAAGAGCAATTAGACCGGTGACACTCACTGATCATGTGTCGCCCGGTGGTTTCGGTACAAGTAGGACAGACATACACCTCTGGAGGGAGAGGAGGACGATGAGCAACAAAAGATGGAGCCGACGGGAGAGGACGTACCAAGATCTTCAGCCTGCACCACACTGAGCTTCACACACCGAAAATGAAACCTGACACGCCCTGAGGAGATTGGAGGAGGTGGTGAGGATAAGACGCACCAGTCTAAACACTCTGAGCAGCAGACCATCGGAGAGCCATCGTCGGGTTGGTTGCAGAGACAGTAGGTGTCGTTTTTCGGACTGCTTGTCGGCTTTGGATGAGGCAGTGATTTGGTGCGGGCAGTGCGGGACCTGTTCTCCTTGTCGATGTCACTCACGGCGTCGTCGGTCGTCGTCGGTTTGTCCTTTGGGCGGGTGTGTGCGTCCTTGGACGCTGATTTGGTGCGCGAGCGGGCGGGCATGATGAGTCAAAGGACAGGAGAAGTTGAAACTCCGACCGTCCCATTGTGGCACACGTGTCGCAGTGACAGCACGCTCCGACGAGCCCGTACAGCCCACAAAGTATTTGACCATCGAGGCGCGGGCCGAGCTCAACGTCGCCAGCGACGACCAGCGACTGTCAGTGTCAAATGCGCATGGCTCGTGTTTGAATTGCCGCCCAGGTGCCAAATACGGCGGACACGGCTCCAGTGCTCATGGCGGGGGACACAGCGCCGCCGCGTCCGTCATGGCAATCGGCGACCGAGACGCGTCCTCGTCTGTCACATTGCATACATAGTACGTACTGTCCCCGCGTACTCCACCTCCGCCCGGTCATGTCCCGTTCCCCACGTTGCTTCCGTGAGTCTTGGATTTTCCCGTGCCCCACCCAATCTCGGTTCCCTTCTCGCTCTCTGCTCATCCTCCTCCAGCCACTCCCTAGTACCCTCCGCGCCCGACGTCCATCGACCATCAAGGAATTCCCCGGTTAGCATCATTCATTTTGCCTCTTGAATTTCCGTCGACTTTGGCCACACGCATATGCTCATCCGCTGGCTTTGTGTGTCCTTCCTCTTCTGTCCGACATCTGGTCTTCTGCGCTTGTCCACTGACCTCACCTGTGCTCTGTATCTCTCTCAGCCCGTCGCTATCGCTATCGCGCACATTCCCGTACCATCTCGTCCCAGCCATACTTTGTCCTTTCTTACGACGTCGCATTGATCGTGGCGCTACATGCGGTCCATGCATGGCTGTCCTCGCACCATCTAGTCCGTCTAAAGCTCACTTTTTCATACCCTCCCAGATGGCATCACAGCACCGTGGCAATCCTAAATCGCAGTCCATCCCGTTCGTGCTTTCTTCACGCGGTGCGGAACCGTCCACCTCTCCAGGATACCATGGCGCGCCCGAGGCCTCGCAGACGACATTCAAACAGCGCATCCGATCATCCCTTGAGCATGGTCTCAAGGCCACGACCCGATCAAAGGCCAAGATCACCTCTCCTGACGATGACGTTGGAACTATCTCTGCTGGACGAAGGGACAGAGATAAGCGCTATTCTGACGGCGTTGGCACGACAGACCCCGACAACGACAGGGGCATGTCGGGCGTGTTCAGGCGGTTCGAGTCCAAGGTGGTGCTTCGACGGGCTGGTCGCAACTCCATCACGCGCTCTTCAACTCCGACCGTATCTTCCACTGAACAGAGCAGGGTCAGTACGGAGCATGTTAACAATGCGGAGAGGCATGGTCAGCATCGCGTGGCAGGTTGGACGAGCTTCATCACCCCTTCCTTGCGACAAGCCTCGGCGTCTTCGCCTGCAGTTCATCTTTCTTCGCATCCGACACCACCTTCAAATTCCCAACCGGTCGTGATCATTAACCCAGCATCAAATACTGCGACCAGCTCCACTGCGCGCGACCGCACCCGTCGAGCGAGTATGCAACCCACAGTTAGGGACATCAGTGCGCCACAACCTCTAGCTCCTCGTCGAGAACACAGAAATGGCTTGGGTTCTCAAGAACGCAATGGGACAGCGTCCCCGAGAGCTGGAAAATCCAGACCCTCTGTCATATTCACACCACCACCGTCAAGTGCTCGGTCGTCCGTCGACATCCCTCGGAAAAGTAGTGATTTGCCAAGTCCGCCTGATTCTCCTAGCCCACAGCCAGGTGGAAGAGGGCGGTTTGGGACGGTGGCGAAACCGCTAGGCGCCTCCATTGCATCACATCTTCCTCTCAACGGTCCACCTTCGTCTCCTACACCAAGCTATGCAGCGAGCCCTGGTCAGGCTTGGGCACCGACGAGGCGAGTGACCTCGACTTCCCATCAAGGCCTTGTTTCTGCCTCGACTACCCAGCTACCGTCGCCTGAGCCTGCTTCCCGACCGTCCGTAGATTGCTCTTGGAGAGCGTCGACCGAAATTGCTCACAGACCATCTACGGGTACACCTAGACGAAGTTCGATGGACACCCACCGGCGCCTGACAGCGTCACCTTCTCCTCGGCCAACCTCTCCAGCTTCTACCGCACGATCCCGCACGGCTTCTCCGACGCAACGAACACCAGGATATGACCATAATCGCAATTTCAACATCTCTGTTGCCTCACTCAGCTCTTCCTCGACTCCGGAACAACGTGAACTGGTTCGCACTGCCATCTCGCTGTTGTGCAAGGAATTGCGCAAGCCACCACCGCACTTATCACGCAGCGAGCGTGCGAGAGAGTGGGCCGAAGTAGAGGTTCGATTGCAGCCATTGGTGAGACTGGAGCGCATCTGGGGAAAGAGCGGCGCTCTGCCAGGCGCTAGCTCCAGCCAAATTGGCGTCACAGGTTTGGGTTCCGTGATCGTCAGTAATGCCGGAGAGGAGAGGGAGAGGAGACTATTTTGCGAGGCGCTCAGGGATGGAGTGGTTCTATGCCAGTGAGTGTAACAGTCCCCACGGCAGAACGCATGACACCTTACGCCCTGGCGCAGATTGATGAACAAGCATGTCCCGTCTGCAATATTGAGAATTGATCCGCGAGAAGACGGGTTCAAGCGCACCAGCAACATTTCCAAATTCCTTGCAGCGTGTTCTTCTCACGGTGTGCCTTCTGACGACCTGTTCTATCGCGACGACCTTGTCGAAGCAACTCCGGAGACCCTGTGTCGCGTGGCAAGGTCGATTATCTCCTTCTTGAAGTTATTTGAAACGCCGGCCGTAAACCGGAGCAAAGTTATATCTGGTCAAAGGAACGAAACCGCCGTCGACGTCGCGCCCAATAACACCCTTCACTTCCTCTCTCGCGCCACCTCCTTGACACCTGATCTAATACAGCAACGATCGGTTTCTCCGCCTCCTACTCCAGGTTGGAAGCGCCTGGCATCCCCAGAACCGGCTCTTCCGCCGCTACGGTCAGACAGCCCTCAATCAGGAACCTCTTGTGGTACAGCACGTAACGCCAGCAGACCCGTGGGGAAACCCGGTGCAGAAAATGATGATGCTCTTTCCATTAAAATGATTGCTTCACCTCCTAAGTCACCCCTGCGGACTCTCGCGAAACTGAAGCATAGTGATGGTGGCGGTGCCTTTTCGTCTGGCTCCAATTCCCTTGACTTTCCATCAGGCGAACCGCAACCCTCTAGCCCTACTCCGGGAGATTATGGTCCAGATTTCCCGCTCAGACAATCTAGAACATCGAGTAATATTACGGAGAACACCGCGTATTCCAGTATCTTCGACATTCGCCGCAATAGCAGTGCTCAAAATAAGTTCGGCACTATCAGGACTGTTACCACCGAAGCCACGTCACTTGGTTCAGACATCCCATCCTTCACCAGGACAGAAGCTAGTTCTGTAGCTGCATTCGTAGTAGAGGAAATGGCCAGGAGGCGCAGTATCAGTGGGGACGGTACCCGAACAAGAGATCGAAGGCCCAGCGAAACTGCCACTCCGGACCTTGTCAGCCTGGTCGAGGAAGAAGAGAACAGTGCATGTGGATCGAGCTCCAGAGAGACCGCTGGAGCCAAGTCTACCGTAGATGATTGTCAACGGGACCATGAACCGGACCAGGTTCGTGTTCGACTTGGAAAAGGGAAGTGGCCCGACGACTTCATAGAAGCCTTCCAGTCAAGCCCTCCTCGATCTATCCCTATCCAGACCAGGACTAACCGAGAAGAGCCATCGCTGGGCAATAGCCCTTCTTCGGCCTCACCATCGCGGAAACCATACCTCGCTGGTCTCTCCCGACTTAACAACGATGGTATTGATTCGGTTCCATCCACCCCGCGGCGCGTCAGCCATCGTTCCAAGCATAGTGTTGATCTTGTACTCATGCCCAAGGAGTCCATCTTACGTCGTGACACTAGTCCTGATAGTCCTATCCCCGGCTCACCTGGTTCCAAAGTGATATTACGCCGCTCAAGCACGAGAAATGGAGCCCGCCGCAACGGAATCTATGTACCACGTGGAAACTTGGACGATCCGGACAGCTCATCTGCGGTACCTTTTCCGAGGGCGGTATCTGCGGAGCACAGTGCTCGAGCATCGCCCATTCCCGACTCTCCGCAAAGTCCAATAAATCACTTGGACGGGTCACGCATACGCAGTCGGTTGTATAGCGAATTCGATGATCCCAGGGTGAGACAACGCAGCCGACCCAATTCTTACGACGAGCTTGGGAGGCAGCGTCGTTCCAGGTATGGGAATCTCGTAGATCTTGAATGCCTTTGAATGACTGGAACCCAGTGATCTACCGGGCCGCGAGTCGATGGACGACAGTACGGCACGCCAGACGATCGTGGTCGAGGAAGAAGGCAAAGCAGGTGTCCGATTTGTGAGTGTATGTCTGCGCCCGCCACCTTTGTCTTAATGCGCCTCCGCTTTAAGCAACTTGGCAACTGCATCGGTCGAGGTCAATTCGGCGTCGTCTACCGGGCCTTGAACCTGACGACGGGTCAGATGGTGGCTGTCAAGCGTATTCGACTAGAGGGCCTGATAGAGGAGGAGGTGATGCAGCTCATGAAGGAGGTCGACTTGATGAAGAGCTTGTCACACCCGGGCATCGTCAAGTACGAGGGCATGGTGAGGGACGAGGAGTTCTTGAACATCGTCCTCGAGTAAGGCGATCTCACTCTAAGCTGTCCTCAGTGATCACTGACTTCTCGTCAAGGTACGCGGAGAGTGGCTCACTCGGGCAGACGCTCAAATCGTTCGGGAAGCTCAACGAGCATCTGGTCGCCGGGTATGTCGTCAAGATCTTGGAGGGCTTGCACTACCTCCACCAGTGCCAGGTCGTCCACTGCGACCTCAAGGCTGCGAACATCCTCACGACCAAGACCGGGAACATCAAACTTTCGGACTTTGGCGTGTCTCTAAATCTCAGGGCGATGGAACGCGAACTTAATAACGTGGCTGGTACCCCCAATTGGATGGCTCCTGAGGTGATCGAACTCAAAGGTGCTTCACCGAAATCGGACATCTGGTCCCTAGGGTGTACAGTCGTCGAGCTTCTTACGGGCCGTCCTCCCTACGGGGAGATTGCGAACAGCATGACAGGTACTTGCTACACCATGTGTTTATCGTCGGATGTGACTGACTTGATTGGACAGTCATGTTTCGAATCGTCGAAGATGAGATACCACCTCTGCCAGACGACTGTTCCGACCCGCTCCAAGACTTCTTGCAACAATGCTTCCAAAAGGACCCTCAGCAACGCCCGGACGCGGAGAGGCTGTGTGAACACCCATGGCTCAAGATCAATTGGGATGCGCTCAAGGTGAGACAGCTTTCCTTGCGGGGCGAGCGGCATCATTGATCTGTGCACCAGGAACTCCGCCCTCAGGACAGTATTCCATTCCTTCGCAGAGTCAGTGCCGACCTTCAGAAAACAGACGTTGCCAAGGTGCTCGCCCACATCGACTCGCCGATCCACGAGGCTCCACCGTCGGAGCCTCCGGCGAGAGATGACTCAGGTGCTCCACAGCAGGGCCTCTCCTTTGGACATGCATCGCCCCTCCCCGATGATACGCCGTTCTCACCTCGTAACCATGCCTTTGTGAAGACCATCTTTGGGAAGCGTAAGCAACCGTTTCATGCGCGGTTTTGCCTCTGCTAAACGACCACGGCAGCGATGACCTGCAGAGTGTGCCTTGGAAGCGCAAAGAAGAACGCAGTTATCTGCGATCGATGCAGCCTGATAGCACACTCCAAGTGTGCGCCAGAGGCGCCACCGACTTGCGACCTTCGATCGCAGCTCCTGATGTACGCGCAATTTGCAGAGAAGGGCACCACCAACGTATTTCATCCTTCTCTCGATGGCTCAAACGCGTCATTCCCGCCCGCAAACACGCAGGTGTTACCATCTGAAGTTTCGTTCATTACACCGTCTCCGCGGCTAGACGCCGACCCCGCCTCGTCCACTTGTGCCTCTGGCCAGGTGCTACCCGCTGCCTTCAAAATCATCTCTGGGTTTGGACGTTCACGTTCATCTCTATCCGTTGCTCACCCGTCTGGTTCCTCGTCGCCAACTCCTGCGGTCCTTGTGGAAGACAAAGCTCAAGAACGAAAGTCGTCCAAGCTCAGACACAGTCTGAACGCAAGCGAGAGGCCGACCTCGGAGTCGAGCATGAGCACGGGCCCCAAAAGCATCAAGACGCTGGACAGTCAGTCCAGTCGACAAGAACCGAGGCGGTCTTTCTTCTCGGTTATGGAACCCGACACGGACTCACTCCCTCGCACAAGTCAACGTCCCAGCGACAGCGCGTCCTCGTCCAAAATCACATCCAACAGCGGTTCCGGGTTCGAAAGGGTGGAAACGGACGTCCCGGCCACCTTGTCTACGGAGCCTGACCGCCCCAAGAAACGAAACAGCGAGAAGCAGAGCAACTGTGTGCTCCAGTGAACTTGACGATGATCATCTTACGACCATACGACCTACGCCCCTTTGACGTCGCATCGCTCATCTTTGCGAGCATCTTCACGCTAGTGTAGCCCATATGACGTCGTCTGACGAACACTTTGGACAGAACAATTCTAGGTTATATCACCTCTTCATACTCTTGACCTGTATCATAAGCGACTAGTGGCATTACACCCGACAGCGTCGACTATAAATAATTTGTTCCGAGCACGCTCAAGCGCCTCCGACCTGCGGAGGGTAAGCGGTGAAGGGAAGCATCGACGCTGCGATTGCTCACCTCTCTCAGATGGCCTTGGCGGGCGAGGTACAGAGCGCCGGTATCGCCCCATATCTGATAGCGGGCGATCTTATCATACTCGTCGAAGTCCAAGACGTACGCGAACGTCTCTTCCCAACTCTGGCGAGTGGCGATCCAGGTGAAGGTCGCGACGCCCTTGACGGACACCTTTCTGGCCACGTCGTCGATGGCGTACTCGGAGAAGTGCATGTCGTCGTAAGCGATCACGGCGGCGACGGCGTCGAAATAGCGCCGCACGCCGTCAAGGCCCGTGTGCGGGCGGCCGAGAAAGGGGGCGAACCTGGGGAGGCCGTGCTCAAAGACCTCGCAAGCGGTGGAGAAGTGTGCGAGGAGGACGTCGACGGGCTGGTTGCGGGCAAAGTCGTCGCAGAAGCGACGGGCCGCGTCCGAGAGCCGCTGTCGTGGCGTCGACGGCGACATGGGCGACACGAGGCGAGCACACAAGTGCCGGTTTTGGAAAACGCCGATTTTTTTCCCTACCTCACCGCTGGTCTTCGTTCGTCCTCTCCTGCGCTGCCATGTCTCAGGTAGATCAGCAGCGGCCGGAAGAGGTCAGGTTTGTGTGCGGGTTCTAGCACCGCACCTCAGTCTCACCGTTATCTAGATACCCCTCCATGTCGGACCCCATCACTCGTCAAGCAAAGCGTACATTGTCTCGCGCGGTCGAGCGTGACGCTCAGATCAAGGACCTCGACGTAAGCCTCCCCTTTGTCCATCCTTGCCCACCCACGTTCTTTCTCGCCAGAGCAAGCTGCGAGAGCATCTGGGCAACTTCAGAGCGATCGAGTCTTCCATCAAAGGCGCTCTGGCAGAGCTCAACGTGTGTGGCGCTGCGCTTGACGTGTCTCTTTCTCTTTTCGTTTACCCCTCGGCAGAGGAACATACAGCGGGCAGACCAGGCGCTAAATTCGGACATACCCAAGCTGCGGGACGAGCTGGAAGACTCGCTGGTCATCCTTCAGGATCTCGCCACGACCCTGCCACGCATCCGATTGCGCGTCGCCAACATTCGCCACGCCTACGACTCTGGTCGGACGAAAGTGGGTCTTGCTTTGACTCTGCTCTTCTCGTTGAAACGAATGCGTTTCTAGGCCCAGGAGCTCGTCAGCAGTTTGTTGTGGCTGAACACGGACTTTCGCGAACGTTGGAGACTGATCATATTCACTTCTTCCGCCCCGGTGTCCTGGCGATGGAAAGCGCTCATGCGCGTCTCGTTCGCCGTCTTGCTGGTGACCTTTCTGTGGGTCGCCATGGTCGCCATGAGCGGTGCCTACCGAGCGCACCGACAGCGGCTCGTGTGGGGTGAGAGACTGATGTCATAAACCGCATAGCCTTCGTTTTGGCCCGATGGGACCTCAGTTCCCTTTGCTTTCGTCCTTCAGGACTACCACCTTTCAGACGATGTCGCATCGTATACCCTCGCACTCTCTCTTGTCTCGCCATTCAACGGATGGTAATTTACAGTACTGCTGTGTATATGTAGCCCGCTGTATTATCAGAGCACCAAGGGCTGTCTCCTCGCTCGAGTGTACTACGACTCGGATGGCCTGCGAACCCAGAACAAGTAGTTGCACTCTGCAGCACCCCAAGCGGTCGCACCACGGGACATCAGTTGCCAGTTACCGCTCCAGGGAACGTAGATGAGACCTCGCACTTCAGCCTCCGTGCGGGTGGGGAGGCCATGTTCGTACGTGCATGTTATCCACCGCTTTCCAGGGACCTCCGGGTTCGGCGATGGTGAAGAGTAGTCTGAGAAGAACGAGACGAGCTCCGAAGGGTTGATGAACTTGGAGTGCGTGTGCGT
>JBBPSZ010000381.1:0-12121 GCA_038093835.1 Strobilomyces confusus
GACTGAAGGAAGACCAGAAAGGCCATTCATAATGGCATACAGCTGTCTACTGGTCACGAAGAGCCGTACGCAGCTCTTAATAACCACGAGAACCTGCAGAATTTCCTGGAGATCCTTGCATTCATCAAGGGCATCGACAACGACCAGAGGTCGCTGAGCAAACAGCCCAGCTATGCGAGATACGAATTCCGCCAGTTCCTTAGCGTTATTCAGCGTTGCTCCGCCCCTTTCTTTTGCCTTGATTAACTCCTCGATACAAGTTCCAGGGTCGACTTGACTTCCAAGAAGTTGACGTAGCAGCTGAGAGTATCGAACGCATCGCCTCTGCAGCATGTGTGGACCGTTCGTTCCGGAAATCATGATAGAAATAGGCAAGGAGTTCTCCATCACGTCGAGACTCTTCGAGAGATTTGATGACGGACGACCTACGGAGCAGCGTCAGTATTGGCAGAGCACAAAAAATATAAACATACGCCAATACGGATTTACCCGCTCCAGCTATAGCCGTAAAGGCACACGTTACTTCAAGACGTGCATCGAACTTGGGGAATCTCACGTTTGCCTCTGAGCCACAGAAATGGATGCTGGCCATCCCTCCACATCCCGTACTCGGAGATGTTGAAAAGCCACTTGCAAGTATCAGGCTGCCGAAGCGATAAGGTGATGTCCTGTTTCTCAACGCAATTTAATCCATCGAGCCATCTCAGAATCTCCTTTGTCTGTTCACCTGAGGGAATGTCAGGCATGTAACGCATGAGTGCAGATCAACAAATAGAACTACTACCATTCAACTTCCGTTTCTCTTCGTCGACATTTCTTACGGGTGCTCTTTCGCCTCGTTCAGCAGGGCTGAAAGTCAATGAAGTTCGCGATAACTCTTCATAGCATCCCAGCACTCACTCGTGGTTCATCTGAGCAGGGGCGCTGAGTTCACTTCGCTCGCCCTGGATGCTGCCTCGAATTTGAGTGTCAGCATCTCCCTGTTGGCGAGTACCCATCTGGTTGTCCCTGAATAGTGCAGGTGAGGTCCAAGTTGACCAAATGTTGGATCAAATGTCCGTCGCAAACAATAAATGAAAACATCGTTTGCGTAAATCGAAGAAATTGATAGCTTCCTGGATCTTATCTTTCGGAGCCGTTGCGCGTCTTGTCGACCTGGAGGATGCCCGCAAGGACGGGTCTTCTTGGAGTAGCCTCTCCATCTGATCCAGTGTCTCACAGCACGTGCGAGGTTCGTCGCTCGTGAGCCAGTCCTTTATCCTTTCGTCGAACGCGGGACCGTTCGGAATTGAAAGAGATGTCGGGTGTAGGACGTTCGAGAGGCAATTGCAAGCGACAGCGATTCTCTGCATCTCTTCTTCCAGCTGAAAATGGGCGTGTCCGACGTTCAACGAATCTTTACGGTCGGCATACTCATTTGCAGCAGCGATGACTCTCTGCGAGGCAGACACGATTCGAAGGATAATTTTGCGAGAGCGTTCCATGAAAGGAGAGCGGAATGCTGTGGACAAGTTGGCCCTAGCTCAGAATTCCCACCCTCTCGCCGTCGAGTTTCAACGATCGACCTGCAACCACTTCGTGCTCGAATTGAACTCCCTTTGCTGGCTGTGGGCCGCCTCTCGGGTTTTGATTTGTAAGACAAAACCGTTATTACACCGCTCTGTAGATGTGGCTAGACAGCCCGGAGGTCGACCGTCTTTTTCACCATAACGTGAGTGCACTCGCAATGTGCTGCGCCTTACATTCAGTCAAGGTTCAGCTTTGTAATATCTGACGCGATATCGCTAACCATTGATATTGAAGTGGCGTCCTGAATCAGATGAGGCAGTGTGGATGGCCAGAACTGTACTTATAAAACCATCAGCTGGATCGTACGTCGGCTAAGGATTCAGTCTGGTCAGTTGGACAATAATGCCGTCCCCTTCAGCCATCAACACCCTCCGCGTTCTCGGCTTCGACTACGCATATCTAGATAGCGGTGCCCCAGCCCAGTCGTCCAACTACACGACATGGGTGTTCATCCACGGGTTGGCGTTCAATGCAGGTCCGCCCATGGTTCTCATCTGCTTCTTGCCCCATGTAGTGACGATCGACGCCTTGCTACCTTGACATAGCGGTCCTCGAGAAGCTTCTTCCCCTCGCGCACGTTCACAACCTCCGCATCGTCAGCGTCTACAGACGTGGATATCATCCATCAGGCGGCTTTCACGACGGTGAGCTCGAGGGGATAGGCGCTGGGAAGAAGATCGAGGAAGCGGAGCCTTTCTTCCGCGCGCAGGGAACCGAAATCGCGACGTTCCTCGTCAACTTTGCGACCGCGCAACGCATCCCGGTGGCTGACCCCAACGACCCAAATGGAGGTGGTATCGCCCTCATTGGCTGGTCTCTCGGAACGATACACGTGCTAGCGTTGTTGGCGTATTTGGACACGTTATCTGAGGACACCCAGTCAACGCTACGAAAATACCTTCATACAGTGTTATGTCACGGTGAGGCCACCTTTCATCTTGATGAGATGCACGCTCGTACCAACTATGCATACCTTTCAGATGCGGGTGCGACGTCGCTCGGCATCCCTATGACGCCCAGACATAATGTCGTTCTCTGGACGTCCGAGCCAGACGATCGACGCCGCCTCGATGGCTTTTTCGACTGGGTCACCGCGCATTTTACACACAAGAGCATCACCTCGGAGAATATCGACGATCTCGAGTTCGGCAATCCAAACCCAGACATCCCGCCCTCGTTGTGTGCACTCTCCTACGCGCAACGCGCTGAATACACGAAGCTTGATGGGGTGTCGTTGACCGGGTTCGACGTCAAACTGCTTTTTTGCGACGGCAGCGCGTTCGCGGAGCTCACTAGGCGTGCCTTGTTCGACAAAGCGCGCGCTCAAAAGTCGCCCAGGGTGAGAGTGCGGTTCATGTGCGGTGGGACGGGTGGAGGGATGTTTGTATGGAGCTTGTGGATGATTCGCAAGTACGTGGAGAATCCTCCAGAAGCGCTGTACGGAAAGGACGCGGCGAAGGCGAGGGACATCCAAACGATGATCCAAACGGAAGGAAATCACTTTGTCTTCTGGGAGAACCCGGAGAAGGCTATACAGCAATATGGCGCTGTCATCAACCTGTAGTGTTTTATGTCGACTACGATCAGTATGCGTCATGTGTAGCATCCATCCTGAATGTGGCTTTCAAGGACATGATCGAAAGCGAGTACATATTTACTTCTCACTACTTCTCATTACAGTTTTGTCTAGGAAGAGCATGGATGGGATTCATGTGAAACAAAATGACGCTAGACAACAATGGTAGAAGAAATAGCGACTCGGTGCTTGATCATTAACTACAGCGAATTGTGGATCCAGACTCTCCAGTCCAGAGCGCATATCCAGCGGGGATTCGGAGTGTGACACATGCGGGCGTCAGGCGAGCGTGGATTTTTCCAGCGAGCGGTAGTGATCATGCCAGTGTTCGCGGTCACCGCTCTTAGAGGACTCGTCGAAGAGGGAGGAGTGAGTGGATGAGGAGCAGGCTTCCAGGATCGCGCTGGATGGACGTTTCGTGGTGTTCTGTTGTTTGGGGATGGCTGACAGCAGTGAACCTGCCGTGCTGACAACGCCGAGGGAGTGAGCCGTGTGCGAGTTAGTTGGAACAGTTGAGGAACGTCTTTGTAGCTGTCGCTTATCGAATGCCTTGTGCATGGCGGGGACTCCGCGTGCCCCCGGATGGTCCGTGGGAGCTCTGCTGCTCGCTTCGGCCGAGATATCCCCACTCACCTTCCATCTACACACCATCCTGCCCGGGGTCCCGTCAGCTCCCGCTGCTGCCCTCTCAAACGGCGTCTCCCTCGACTTAATCCTCGGGTATGGATGGGAGTCACCTAAACGGCTCTGGAAGGGTCGCGGTTGGGGTAGCGGTAACCCCCCTGACGAGAGCTTTCGCAGGCTCGAAACCGCACCCTAAACCGTACGCCCTCCCCCACCGCTCCTCGTCCTGTACGGGTACTGACCCCGTTGAGCAATGGATTAGCCTGGTCTGACCCTGATCTTCGGAGAGGGGTGCCCGACAGGCGAGAAATGTGGTTGTGGCAGCCCAGTACCTCTCCCTCCCACATAGACAATGGTTTCCCCCCTGCGGGGTCAAACCGGACAACTGTGTACACATAAGGTAAGTACTAGAATAGTGGAAGTTGAGAACCCGCAAATACTTGAATAGTCCAAGTCCCTGCGAGTTCTCGACTTCGACTACGCATCTAGACAGCTGTGCACCAGCCCAGTCGTCCATTGCACAAGGTCTATATTCGTTTACAGGACGACGTTTAATGCCGGTACGCCGACGCGGCTCTCATCTCGTTCTCATTGAGGCATCCTATCACATACTCTGGTCAGGGACTTGGGCCAAGGAGTTCCCTCGCTGCCCCACGTCGATTTATTGCCTCCTCGCATACAGCCATCGTAGTAAGTGTTTTTTGTCATAACATTCTGCTTTGCGAATGGAAATCGTGCCGTCGCCGTGACGTGATTGAATTATAAAGCACACCTGACCGTCACAGCCTTGCACCGATTCAGAGTCGTATCTGTACGCGATCCCGATTTGGCCCCCGGGGGCGGTGAGTGTGTAAGATGCCGCATCAGCTACGAAGGTCCTGTGACGAGCAATTTCGATCAAACCCAGCATGCCTCCTTCAGCTTCGGTGCTCAGGTCACTCCGCGTCCTTGACGTCGACTTTGCATACCTGGACAGCGGCCCCCCGGCGTCGTCCGACTACACGACGTGGGTATTTGTCCACGGATCAGGCTTCAACGGAGGTTCGCCATTTCGCGTCGATCTGAGTTCTTAGTCCAACGGACCGACTGACGTTGTTCGTCGTAGCGATCTTCGAGAAACTACTCCCCCTCGCACACGCGCACAAGCTCCGCATCGTCAGCCTCTACAGACGCGGCTACCCACCCTCGACCGGCTTCACAGACGCTGAGCTGTCTGGGATAGGGCTTGGAAAGAAGATCGACGAGGTAGAGCCCTTTGTTCGCGCACGAGCCACAGAGATCGCGACCTTTCTTGTCGATTTCGCGAGGGAGCAGCATATCCCGGTGTCTGATCCAAACGACCCGAATGGCGGTGGCATCGCTGTCATCGGCTGGTCTTTCGGAGCAGTATACGCGCTAGCGGTGCTGGCGTACGTCGACGCGCTCCCAAACGACGTCCAGTCGACGCTTCAAAAGTATCTACATACAACGCTGTTTCATGGTGAGAGCTCCTCATCATTGCCTGGTACGTACGAGGAACGTGCTCACGCCGGACGCGCACGCCTTTCAGACGTGGGCCCGACCTTTCTCGGCATACCCAACCCACCTGAACAGGGCCACAGTCTATGGTCCGAGCCCGACGATCGCATCCGCTTCGATAACTTCTTCGACTGGGTGACCGCACACTTCACGCACAAGAGCGTCACCTCGGAGAACCCCGCTGACCTCGAGTTCAACCGTCCAAACCCGGACATCCCACGCTCGTTGCACGCACTCCCTCACGCGCGGCGTGCTGAATACACCAACGTCGAACCCACTTCGTTTACTACCGGCTGCGAAGGAAAGCTCTTTGCGTGCGACCTCAGCGTGTTCGCGGATATCACCAGGCGTGCGCTGTTCGATAAAGTTTGTGCCGAAAAGTCGCCCCGAGTGAGGGTGCGGTTCATGTGCGGTGGGACGGGTGGAGGAATGTTTATATGGTGTTTGTGGATGATGCGCCAGTACTTGGAGAATCCTCCAGAGGCGCTGTACGGAAGGGATGCGGAGAAGGCGAGGGACATCAAAAGGGTGATCCAGGCGGAAGGAAACCACTTCGTCTTTTGGGAGGACCCGGAGAAGGCCATCCAGCAATATGGCGCTGTTATCAACCTGTAGGCTCCATGGCAGGATTTTCGTGTAGATTATGATGCTTTGTGTCAGTATAAAGTCACCATGCCTGGTGTCTCCCATGTAGACCGACAGCCGAGTCACCCGCGGCGTACATATAAAACGCCATCGGCTTCGCAGACCCTGCACCGACCACCGGCTTCACTCGAACCCCCACCACACGAACATGCCGTCCCCTCCAACTTCAGCGCTCAAGTCGCTCCGTGTCCTCGACGTCGACTTTGCATACTTGGACAGTGGCCCGCCGGCGTCGTCCACCTACACGACGTGGGTGTTCATCCACGGGATGGGATTCAACGGAGGTTCGCCGGTTCACTTCGATGTGCGCTTAGACGCTCGTCCGAGGTGTCGACGTTCTTCATCACAGCGATTCTCGAGAAACTCCTCCCCCTCGCGCACGCGCGCAACCTTCGCATCGTCAGCGTCTACAGGCGCGGTTACCCGCCCTCGACAGGCTTCACCGACGCCGAGCTGTCCGGGATAGGTCCCGGAAAGAAGATGGGCGAGGTGGAGCCCTTTGCTCGCGCGCGGGCCACCGAGATCGCGACCTTCCTGGTCAATTTCGTGAGGGAGCAACGCATCCCGGAGGCTGATCCAAACGCCCCAAACGGCGGTGGCCTCGCGCTCATCGGCTGGTCTCTCGGATCGGCATACGTATTAGCGGTGTTGGCGTATCTCGACGCGTTCCCGGAGGACGTACAGTCGACGCTCAGAAAATACCTGCACACAGTGTTAGTTCACGGTGAGAGCTCTTCATCATCGTCCCTTGGGACCAATACTTACGGGTACCTTGCAGACACCGGCCCGACCATGCTCGGCATGCCCAACACGCCTCACGACGACGATAGTAGTTTACTTTCCGAGACCGACGATCGCATCCGCTTCGATGGCTTCTTCGACTGGCTGACCTCACACTTCACACACAAGAGCGTCACCTCGGAGAACCCCGCTGACCTCGAGTTCAATGATCCAAATCCAGACATCCCGCGCTCGTTGCACGCACTCCCTTACGCGCGACGTGCTGCATACACGAACATCGAACCGGCTTCGCGTACCGGATGCGATGTAAAGCTCTTTGCTTGTGACCTCGGTGCGTTCGCGGAAATCACCAGGCGTGCGCTCTTCGATAGAGCACGGGCTGAAAAGTCGCCCCGAGTGAGGGTGCGGTTCATGTGCGGTGGGACTGGCGGAGGGGTGTTTATATGGACCATGTGGATGTTGAGAAAGTTTGTGGAGAATCCTCCAGAGGTGCTTTATGGACGAAATGCAGAGAATGCGAGGGACACCAAGATTATGATTCAGACAGAAGGGAATCACTTTGTCTTTTGGGAGGATCCAGAGAAGGCCATTCAGCAATACGGCGCCACCATTAACATGTAGGATTTACGCCGGAGCAGGCCCCCACCAGATGCTGTTGATTTGTGTATATTATTGTAGTTGAACACATCGAGAATTGATCGAGAGACAGCATGATTAGCTTCGGGCTAGCTCGAGTAGATGATAAGTACAAGATAAGTGCATGATCAAAAAAGCATACCTCGGTTGTCGCGCTGAAGCAACGAACTAGGTATTTTGACTGTACAACGTACTAATCAGGAGGATGCCCGCACCACTGGCACGCTCATGCAGGAAAGTTCGCTCAGGAAAACGCTGTCATGACCGCCCTGCCGGCGACGACCATCTGGGACCTGCAAGCATTTTTAGCCTGTCTGATCGCGTAGCCGATCAGTTCGAGCACGACGATCCGACACGGACTCCGGCAAACCTGTCAATAATACGCCTTCTCTGTCCTCGAGCCGAACCGGCGACTTGTCCGCGAACGACTCCAACGCTGGCACGATAGACTTCGTGTGCGTTTTGAGTAAACAGTGGACGTTGTGCACGTTCAAGAACTGTACCGCTCGTAACGAGGGAATCTTCGACGGCAGTTCCTCCAGGAACGCAAAGAGTGCCTTGACTTCCCATCTCGGCGATTGCGTTCGATGGGTTCCGAGACCTAGGTATTCGATGGACGGAAAGATGAGATTCTTGCAGGTAATTGAAGAGTATCGGTCAAAAGTGATAGTGAGACGACGCAAGCGATGGCAGGTTTGTGTGAGGAGTTGCATAGGACCGTTGATGTCGATCGAAGTGTATGGGGGTAGGCAGAACTGGACGAAAACGAGTTGGTCTCCGTATACTTCGAGAAGATCCTGCCCACGATAACTTTCCAGGCCAGTCCAGATGATGAGTTCTTGGAGCGCCAGTCGCGAACGGCAAACAGTGTAGAAATTAGGGATGAGGTCGTCGGCATCAGAATTTTGTGGAACGACCTTGACCACACGCAGAGTGGTCAAGGTGGATGGTAAAACGTCATGTAAGAACTCCTTGGACCAAACCACTAAGGGACAGTGGAGGATGCGGAGCTGAGTGCACTTGGTGAGGAGATTGGTGAGACCGGGAAGAGGAGGGCTAGTCCGAAACGAGGAAAAATCAAGGACGCGGAGCGACGTAGAAGAACGTTGGAGTGCGTCTAGAATGTTGGTCGGCAAGTGCAACATGTTCCTGGCATAGTTGGACGACATGGTGAACGAGACCACCGCAAGGTGTGGCATGCACGCGATCGACGTTGCAAGGGAATCAAACTCGGTGTCTGCGTTCTCGGCGTGATCGCGCATGGCGATGTCGAGTCGCTCGGTATACTCGCCCAGGGGTCGCGCGCTGACCACGGTCCCTTTGCCCCGGCATAGCAACGTGCTCGAGAGCGAGGACAGGTAACGCGCCCTGCCAATATATACCGATCTGTAGAGATACGGAACGGCGAGGTGCCACCATTGTTTGCAGACACGGACAAGGACGCGTGTAGTGATGAGAGCCTTTCGCATGGCGATGCTGCTGTGACTGATGTGGGAGATGGTACCTATGTGGCTGGCTTGGGCATAGATTTCTGGAACGAGGGTGCCGGGGACGTGCGTGACGTGCCGAAAGACGCAAATCCAAACCTCGGGAGGGAGGCGAGGGGTCATACTTACACTAGTACAGTGACTGCGGTGTAGTGAACTATGTACGACCCGTTATAGCATCGCGACTTCCTTATTCAGCCTCCGCTGCCCGTGTGCTAGCAGTGGCACCTCTGTTCATCTGATACAACGACCAGCGCTGAAATGTCTCCCCCAACTGACCTAGAGGAGGTCGTGGAAAACGAGATCAAGTACGTGCGCAAACCCGCGTCGAGCTTTCATTGAGTTCGGATCCAACCCTTTGTAGGGAATGGCATTTCCGTGAGCTTATCGAGCGGGCATCTCGTTCCAACTGTTTCTGATCTGCGAGCGTTCACCAGACATCTACTTCTTTCAGAACAATGCAGAACAGCATCACGCCGCTCTTGAACTTCGCGATGCTGTCCTGCGTCTCAGGCGTGATGGAGCATTTGTTGCCGTCCCTCTCTTCCGTGTCAACACGGACCCGATGGGTCCACATCCCGTTGGCGAGTGACTCCAGTGTCATTTATTGAGAGCTGAATCGAATAGAGGTCAAGGTTCCTATGAGATATGGGTCCCTTCCACGTCATTTGCGTCCGTGTTTTCGTACCTCTGTCAACACAAGGGTGAGCTCAGGTGAGGCGTGTCGAATGAGTTTACCCTTGTTCAATTCCCTCATGCAACTATCAAGTATCCTCGTTCACCCTGTCACACGTGAAGAGGTTGGTTTCTGTCGTGTTCCTTTACATGACTAACCTGATTCGCGGAATCCTTTTTCATAGAGAAAGTGGGGCTTAACCTTTTACTCTGTGGTACCACTCGTTGATTTGTACTTCAGGGACCACGAATTCCGCAAAGCATGGATAGGTCCTTCCTACCCGCTGGATCTTATCAAGCTTCCCGTTCTAATGGATGAGGTACCCTTGCAGTACCCTAGTCTCAGTGAGCGCTCGGCACGCATCTATCCCAAATTTCGCTGAACTATCTCTACAGAACTCGGATACTCTGCACCTGAACCCGACTTCACGCTCGAAGATCGTCGTCGGATCGGTGCAAACGTCGAGCGAATTTTGAAAGGCGAGAAGGAGGCTGCGCGTGCGCCCTCGAACTAGGTTGACGCACTAGGCGCACGGGACCGGTAAGAGCAACGAGCGTAGAGCCTGGTTCTTAAGGTGACTGTAGGTTGTTATTAGCATGATGATATAATTTTATCTTCCTGATGTCAATGAGATTGCACGTTCCGCACTGTCCCACTCAATAAGTCGGCTGTGGGGTGTTACAGTCCGTCTAGATCATTCACGAGGTTGAGATCCATCGCCTAGGACTTGTATTCATTGGTACGGTGTTTCGGAGCAGCAGCCCACCTAGTTTGTGCCACGTATACTACGACCATGCTGAATCCCAAATCTTGTACTTACATCCCGACTGTCGCTATCGAACGGAGACGATTCGTTTCCTAGTCGACTGAGGAGCAAACGTTCCTGCGAGACGATTGAGACCCTGTACGTACGCCTGGTGCTATCATCGCCTTCCGTGCTATCGTTCTAATCCGAGTGGGACTGAAAATCATCACGTTCCTCGTCGCCTGCGGTTTCGATCGACGCCTACGGGGCCATTCTACTCTAGGTGGCCACAGAGAAGAGGATCCCGGGGTGGTGAAGTACTTCCTTTAGTTGAACGCACCGCCCCTCTATATTCTGTTCATTGCGATAAAATGACCATGTGTCGGACATGGAGTCGTCGAGGTCTCATCACTGCTGGTCGTGATGCTCACCCACGCAACGAATCTGGACATGTGCTGATTTCGACCTGCTGCTCTTCATGAGGCGGCGTCTGGCCCATCTAGATCGTCGAGATGATCCATGATTCGTCGTTGCCTGCATCGTGAATAGAGTGGTCCTTACAACTATCGTGAGTCTTTGACGCATAGCTGCCAAGTTCGAAAAATTCAAGTCATAGGCTCACCTAGAACCACCACTCCTGAGTTTCAACTCTCACATCGGCCAGACTTTAGAGTAAAGTGGATCCAATCAGCACAGTAGGATCGATGACACTGGTCGATGAATCAAGCTCACGTAGCTTTTCTGTGTGGAACAGTTGACGATGCAATCTGCCCCTGCGAACCTCGCTGTCACTTTTTCGAGTGCATCACCATTCCTCTCCAACCCATCCGGTGTCGCGAGCGCCCATCCGGCTCTCAGCCACCTCCAATACACGAAACGAGCGGGCGAGTTGTCGGACGTCCTCGTGTTCACCGCACCCCAGGCAAACGACGGGGCACAGAGAGACGACATTGTGCAGGCGCTGAAAAGTTTGGAAAGCGTGCTGAGGGTCGACGTTCTTGAGTCACGTATGAGGGCGAAAAGAGACGAGTTTTAGTAGGGTGATGGTGGTGGTTCTAGTGACTGTGAACCTTTTCTTCGACCCGCCACGTTGTCGGCTACAAGTCACCTCCCCACACTTTGCGCGCATAAGACCGGTTCTGCGCGCCCCGCGGTTTACCAAGGGGTCCTTGGTCGTCTCTAACCGGAATGACGTCGTCGAAGTTGCGCATTGCGTTCATACATCCTGACCTAGGAATAGGTGTGTTACACCATTTCCGCCATAGTCCCCAGGCTCGACACCCTCCCAGGCGGCGCAGAAAGACTGGTCGTCGACGCAGCGCTCGGCTTGCAGTCGCTCGGTCACACCGTCGACATTTACAGCTCGCACCACGACCCAAACCACTGTTTCGACGAAACCAGAGATGGTAACCACTCACATACTCGTCCGCGTCACCTCCATCTCATTCCTTTTATCCTCTCTCCGAAAGGTACTCTTCGCGTACACCACGTCGTCCCGCCCTTCCCGCGCGCATGGCGCGGCAAATTCCACGTCCTCTTCGCACACGCGCGACAGCTTCACCTCACACTGACGCAGTTCCTCCTCCGCTCCGCCCCGCCCGAGCACGACGTCTTCTTCGTGGATCAACTCTCGACGTGCGTGCCCCTCCTCCGCGCGTTCACCGGAAAGCGCGTGCTCTTCTACTGCCACTTCCCCGACAAGCTCCTTGCACACGGGGCTTTCGTCGAAGGCGCGTTTCGAAAGAACAAAGTAGGCCTGCTCAAAGCGCTCTATCGCTTTCCGATGGACTGGCTCGAGGAGGTGACGACGCGTACGTGGTTCGCAGTGGTGCTAAAAAAACGTGCTGACGCGCCCGTCTTCGTAGGACAGGCTGACACGCTTGTCGCCAACTCCGAGTTCACCG
>JBBPSZ010000382.1:0-12109 GCA_038093835.1 Strobilomyces confusus
ACCACCTTCAACTCACTTGACGAATATTGCGGCTGCAAGTGTGGACCCACAAGATGAAGTATGTTCCACATGCAGCGACATCTAAAACTTACGTAGGAAATTGCCAGTTCGAGTTTGCGAGCGCGGTGAACATCCTGCTACTCGCCGACCCGAGGCGCCGTCAACCCGAGGACTTGCTCAGCCGAGAAGCTGCTCGAAATGCAGTATTGGGGCGTGCACTGATGATGTAGCGGTTGGGCTTGCATCGCGAGCTGACCAGCATTTGCAGCACCGCCAGCCGCCAGCGGTTCGCTCGCGGCCACTTCAGGTCCCTCTCCAACAACGAGGTAGAAACGCTTCTCTGCGGACATCAGTGTGTTGCTCATGCATGATAACTCGCACAGCGAACGTAGTTTGCGACGGTGGCCTTGGGTTGGCGACCGAGCTGAATACCTGCCCGCAAAGGCCCTTTTACAAACATATTTTGTGGCCGACGCTGATCGGAACTTCGGTCGCTTCACTGTTCTGTTTTCCCGCCTTGGTTAGAATCGTAGATCTCCATCTCTTCCTCGTCCATCTTATTAGGACATCGTGTAGGCGATATGAGTATGCACTGCGTCGCGGAAGTTTCCATGTCCGCATCTGAAAAGGTGCCGTGACTGGATCAGGGAGCGAGGATTCGTTTAGCGACACTAATAATGCCCTCAGCAGAGACGCGTTCCATGTCCACTCGCAGAGAATACAGCAGCCCGTGAAGGTAGCAGCCCGTGAAGGTAGATGATGCGGTACGACGAGCACAGATACAGAACATGAACCAAGCCCTGGATTCTATCGAAGGCGTCAGAGAAGTGATGGGACGTTGAATACGCGGCGTACTTCTCCGTTGCGTCGCTCGTGCGTCCATCTGAGTATGCACATCCTCACTGCTCAGCGCTAGGCGCGAAAGAACACGCTTACTAGAATGACAGCCATCTCCATTTTCGTCATAGGTTCGATACGATCCATCAAACGCGAATCTGTGAGCTGTCGCAATGATGGACGAGTCGTCAAGCGGATGGTCCCATCCAATCGTGAAGTAGAACTTCAACGACGTGGGGCAGATTTTGAAATCGATCATCTACGATCGTGTTGGTGGTCTCGTAACCCGCATACCTCAGAAGACAGTCGGCTGTTCAACGTTCAGCTCATATTACTACACACACGTCGGAATGATGTTCAAGATGATCGTACACGTCTCCCTCCCGTCGGCCTTCAGCGCCGGTTCGTGGCGTAGAACAAGGCCGAGTTGACCCGCCTCGCGACCCTCGCCGCCTTCGGGTCGGTCGGCTGCTCCGGCCCCTCGGTCAACGCGACCTTGGTCTCGGGACGGAAGATCAACAGGTGCGTCGACCCGCCAAAGTGGAACGACCCGATCTCCTGGCCCTTCTTCACCACGTCTCCTTGTTTCACCGCCAGCCTGCACGTCGACACCTCCGCGAGACCGACTCCGACGAAGCACATCAACCCGATGTCCGGGTTGTCCGACTCGAAGTAGATGAACGCCCGGGTGGTGATGGCGGTCTGGAAGTAGATCGAACGAGTGATGACGTCGAGGTCGTCATCGTCATCGGTGAGCGCTGCGTAGTAGGCGCCAGGGACGACGTAAGCCTTGACGATGCGCCCGTTGACTGGGCTGTGCCAGCGATGGTAGTCGAGAGAGCTGAGCACGCCCTGGAAGACGGTCCCGTCGATGAACCTGGACGCGAGCGGGTCCCAGTTCAGGACGTGCTCGAGCGAATACGGCTGCTTCTTGACCCAGAACTGATCCGTCGCTTGCACGGCGTGGGCCAGTCGGAGGGTGATCGCCTCGCATGGGTTGTTGATGCACTTGTCGTTGTCTGGATCCACGACCGGGCGCTGCTCGTCTCTGAAACGCCGCACGAAGAAGTCGTCCCAGGACTGGAAACCCCAGTGGGGCTGTGTGGTGTCGCACACCCACACGTTGTCAAACTTGTCCTCGAGACGACTGCCCTGCACCTGAAGAGCTTCTGGACTAAACCAGCCACCCTCAGTAGTGACCAAGACGTTACGCGACGCAGGAGAGACGAGGAACCTCGCCCAGTCGTCGAAAATCTTGAGGATCATTGCGTTCACTTTCGGATTGACGAAGGCGCGGTAGCCCGCCTCGGTGTTCGCGAAGGGAGCGATGGCTGCGTATATTGGAACGCCAGTGATGAGGGGGTTCTCCCAGTCGAACGACGGCGCCATTGTAATGAGCTTGTTCAGAACGGCGAGAAGCAGCATGTAGTTCGTTATCTGGACGCCAGAAACGAGCGATCCAAGTCAGCGGGGCGAACGCGCAGCGATCATCGACTTACGTGAAGCTTTTGTTTGTCCTGCCTCGGCAGCACCTGCTCAAACATCTCGTGGAAATCTCTGAATACCATGGGGTCTTCCTCGATCAGCGCCTTGAACTCGAGAATGACGAGGGCAAACTGCTTGTGGTCGACGCGGTCGAGCGATTTCGAGCAGACGCCCGCCTCGATGAGCTCGCCGAGCAGCTTGTGATGGTAATTCCAGACGACGGCAGGATCGTGAGGGAGCCAGCGGACGAGTAGACCTTGTTGACTTGTATTCAAAGGCATTGTTCGGCTAGGACTGCGAAGGGTTGTGAGAGATTGCGTCAACGAAAGGAGGGGGACTCACGACAGAGAGCGATGGAGAGAGAGGGCGGGCCAACGCTTGTCCTCCCTTATATGTCGAAATCCCTCTCATAAAGGGGCGATCTGCGACGGATAGAAAACGAAGCAGTGAAGAACGCCGGCCATGTTCGCCGCCATCGGAGTAAACCGCATTCGGAAAAGAAACTGCTCACTGAAACCTCCCAGCTGTGCGCATTTCGTCGGAGCCAATCTAAACGTCAGACGCAATGAACACCTCGAAGAAGCCCACTGTGCTCACACGACCCATCCACCGATGGAGGGACATCCGCTCGCAACGAGGAATTACCGACTCGTCGAAAGATCGACCGCGACAACGACTGCAAGACCGGCCGGTGAGTAAGTTCGGGGCTTGCCGGAAGTGACGGAGATGGGATGGGATGGATCTACTACGTTCTCTTCAGACAGACACCGAAATATAGAAGATATACCGTGACATCCTGTGATCGGTGTTGTCCCTCATTATGTAAGTGACCCGTTAAGTTGAGGACATGATTCACCTGAGAGGCGCGCTTCCTCGTCGTGCGCAGAATCGACAACGCAAGCTGGCTACTTGGCGCACGCTACACGGCGTCCGTGATATCTGTGATAGGTCGGTTCACAAAGACGTACGGTCGCTCTGCCGTCTGATTCCTCTCGATCGAGCGTTTGCGTAAACCGACGCAGAAGAACCATCCGCGCGATCCTCGGCTCGTCCACATCACCGACTCCGAAGACATGCCAGATGCTTCGCCCACGTTCAACATCGGCCGCTTGTGTGATCGCCATCCAGAGTCGTTGCACCTGGGCGCAAGCCAAGGTCATCAGGTGCAATGTACGGATCGGTTCCTCACCCCAACGTCAGTTGACCTGTGATCAGACGAAGCTTCCATACTCAATCAGAATTGGAATCACATCCTGCGATTCGCTCCCGCACAATGATGGGTAGAGACAGAAAGGGCCTATCGTGGAACTCATGGTACGCGACTCAGGTGCTCGTGATGAATGTTCCGGACAGCCTCGCCATTGGACTGCAAGCGCACATTAATGTTCGCTACTTACTTTCACGATTTGGACCCTAAGGAGACGGTCGGATAAAGCAGTTAAATCTTCGATTCAAAAAAGAACAGTCGAAACCACATTGCATCGCCACTGGTCCGGTTTAAATCCCGGCGTCAAGTCAAATAAATATAACTAGTAGTCACGATCACCCAGTAGTGCGAGGACGAGGGGAAAAAATCAGCGAATGAACGGAATCTCAAACAAAGTCGCTGCTGCGCAGCAAATCATCCGGCTTCTGGACGACTCAGAGATGGATGACCAAGCTCAGGTCCTTGCTTGGCACTGAGGCCGAGGTGCCACCGAAATGATCGACGGTGATCGATTGATCGTACGACTTCCAATCCCGCCATCTCAAAGTGCAAGGTCCCGTCGTCGCATCCCTGGTACCCCTTGGACCCAGCCGTCCTGCGCGGAATTTACCATCATTGGCAGTACAAACGGGGACAAGTCTTTGGGAAACGCCTCGCCAATCGTAGATATACATTCCAAGAAATCCTACACCGACAAGCCCCTCAGTACACACCACATATTCGCTATACTCGTACATTTCGTCCCGTCGCCGCACGATTTGACGCTAGTTGGTCACGTAGAACAGCGCATCCTTAACCTTCCTCGCGATTCTCGGCGCCTCTGGGTCGGTCGGCTGCTTCGGACCCTCCACTAACCTCAGCTTAGTCTCTGGGCGGAAGACCAACAAGTGCGTCGACCCGCCAAATCGGAACGATCCGATGTCGTCGCCCTTCTTCACCCGATCCCCTGTCCTCACTTCCAACTTGCACGTCGATATCTCTACGAGACCAACTCCGACGAAGCACATCAACCCGATGTCCGGGTTGTCCGACTCGAAGTAAATGAACGCCCGGGTGGTGATGGCAGTCTGGAAGTAGATCGAGCGAGTGATGACGTCGATGTCGGGGTCATCATCGGTGAGCGCTGCGTAGTACGCGCCAGGGACGACGTAAGCCTTGACGACACGCCCGTCGACGGGGCTGTGCCAGCAGTGATAGTCGAGAGAGCTGAGCACGCCCTGGAAGACCGTCCCGCCAACGAACTGGGATGCGAGCGGGTCTCCGTTAAGGCTATGGTCAAGGGAATAGGGTTGATCCTTGATCCAGAACTGGTCCGACGCTTGCACATCTGAGGCGACTCGGAGTGTGATGGCCTCGCAGGGGTTGTTGATACACTTCTCATCGGCCGGAGTGATGACTGGGCGCCGATCCGGTTGGAAGCGTCGGACGAAGAACTCGTCCCAAGACGCGAAACCCCAGCTAGGCCGTTGGGGATTGCACACCCACACGTCCTCGAACTTATCTCCGAGGCGGTCGGCCTGAACCTTCAGGGCCTCGGGACTGAACCAACCACCCTTTGAAGTGACCAGAACGTTGCGAGAGGCAGGAGAGACGAGGAACCTGGACCACGCATCGAACATCCTGAGGATGACTGCATTCACTTTCGGGTTAGAGAACGCGTGGTAACCGGCCGGAGTGTTTGCAAAAGGCCCGATGACGCCGTACATGGGAACCCCGGTAATGAGAGGGTTTTCCCAGTAGAAAGACGGCGCGGTGACGATGAGTTTATTGAGGGCGGCGAGGAGTAGCATGTAGTCCGTGATCTAACCGAACAATCAAAGTCAATGGGGAGAAAGCGAGAGACACGATGGCCACTTACATGTTTTTTCCCATCTGCCGGAGGATGAACCTGGTCAAACATCTCATGGAAATCCCTGAAGACTTCTGAATCACTCTCGATCAATTTCTTGAATTCGAGAATGACCAGAGAAAACTGTTTCTCATCGACGTAGTCGAGCGTCGCAGAGCAGATCTTGTCATCGATGAGGTCGCCAAGCAGTTTGTTGTGGTAGTCCCAGATGACGTTGGGGTCCTTTGGGAGCCACCGGACGAGAAGACCCTGGTGCTCGATCGTGCAAGGCATGCTGATTCAGCTAGGGTCGAAAGGGGATTTAGAGATCACGGGCACCCGAAGACTGAGCTCCGACTCACAGGTTACAGGAAAAAGAGACACTGAGGAGAGCGAACGAACGTTGGGGCCCCTTTTATGCGCTCGAAGCTGGGCACGAGGCATATTGTTTACTCCACGGTTCCGGAAAGGAACGGGGTCTTCCCTCGAGCCCTGCAAGATAGGAGTAACATCACGATGGCACGGAAGTAAGAGCGACCAAGCTGCATTGAGATAAGAAGCACTGACCGGCTGGAAAAGGTGACCACAAGACGCCAGTGTCGCACTGGGTGATGCGGAGAATCGATACACGTCTTCAAGGTTCGCGTTTCAATGCCTCGTTGACGAAGAGCGACCTATGACCTGTCAGAAAAAGGCTAGCATCACACCTGCGGACCGTCTTACGTTCCTCGGATGAATAACAAAAGTTGGCGTTGACGGCTTGGAAGCCACGGCGACCCAAGAAAATGGGGTCTCGATCTTATCTACAGGGTGCGCTAATTGATTGAGGCCAGATCTGCATGAGAAGGAAGGGTGGCGGCTCCTCACTTCGAACCCCATCGTCACAGATCTGATGAGGCATGACTACTTGCGGCCATATATGAAACCGTCGCGAGCTATTCGGCACCCACACTCTGGGATCAAGACGAAGAGAAGATCTACTAGGAGACCTGTCCGTAGTGGCATGGCAAGCAAGTTGCGGTCAAACCTGGTTGGCCGCCCATCCTGGTTGACAGGTGTCAGGAACCGCCACCGCGAACGCCACGTAAAATCGAATCCACGCCACTGACAAATGGCAGAAACCCCATGAGCTTCGAAGCACAAGGTGTGGTTGAACCCATCGCAATCATACAATCACGCCACAATTCAGAAGTCCAATGGATGACAAGTATCGAATGAAGATGTGTGTGAAGCCCCACGATGATCAGGCCTGTCAAGCAGACGTTTAGGAGGTGGAGGTCACTGGAAGACGTCCGTCCGTGGCAAGTCTGTATCCCCTGGACGTCGCGAGAGCCCGCTACGACGATGATCTTGCCAGGAGTCTAGCTGACGCCCCGTCCCAAGCCGCAGAACAAACGGCGAGCTGCCCTTCCGATTCGACAGTTATCCCAGAGAGGTGTGCGGGTGAGTAGACCGAGTTGTGGACCCGTCAGTCATCGCGGATCCCACCGTCATGAAGTTTAAGTTCTGAGCCTCGAGGGCGGCCCGAGCACGAACGTGCTATCCACAGCGTTGGATTATCTTATCGTGGGTCGAGTTCGATTTAGCTGTCGCGCAAGGCATCTAGATCTGGCGAACAGAAGCCGCATCGACGGGACGCTCTAGTGTCCCATCGGCCTTTCCGAACGATATTTCTGCACGAAAGATCCCCGCTTCTTCGCTCCAGTCGAAGTCTCGCGAGAGAATCCGCTCTCCCTCCGGAATGTGAGTGAACCTTGTCAGCGCACGTCGCTTCATTTCGGACTGGCATCCTCTGCTGAGCATTCAGAATCTTTGACCATGAGTATTGGGATCTTCGTGCAGTGAGGAAAGTTCTTACATTGAAGGTGTGAACGTCACGTAGCGCGTTCCAATCGTGGCACTTGGTCACTGTGGTATCGGCGATATCCGAACCTGGTCGCTTTCCGCCAAATTCTTGAATCACTTTCGCATCGAACTCCTCGGATCCGGAGAAGACCAAACGCCTTGAACTCTTGGCAACGAGAGAACACGACGACGACCGGGGGACGGTGGGCAAAAGATCGAGAGGATCGTCGGGCGCCCAAGCCGTCGATCCCAACGCCGACTCGATCCTAGCCTCCGTGCGCGGAACGCGTTCGTAGCGCGCTAGACGATCCGATGCACAGCGCGTCGGATGTTCACGTTTTGGTCGCGATGCGTGCTCGTAGCAGTGCAAGCGGCGAGGTGTCGTCACGTCTCGCGTGTCATACCCGACGTTCGTTCGTTCGTCTGCAGCTCAGAGTGACCGTCTTTCATTTCCCCTCGATCAGTATCACCGACGAGGACGCCCATCACTCGCAACGCTCGGAAGAGATATGCTATTATTTTCACGGTATATGAAACGCCCTACATAAAAAAAAACGCAGTCCGAGAGAAATCGAGAAGATCGAGGAAGAGAACAAGGAACGAGACTCGAATGTGATTCATATATAAATGTGTGGTGTTTCCATGGTATATATCAAGTGAAAGATGGCGCCCGTTACTGGTACACGAAAAGACAGAGACGGCCGACGACAGAGTGAATCGGAATAGAGCACGAGAGAGGGACGCGGGGGTCGCCAGGCAACTTAAGTACGAACGAAGACGAGTGCTCGAGAGCGAGCGGCGCGAGGACGGTGGTGAGGTGTCAGTGCGAGAGGGGGCGTGTAAAAAGAGGGGTGGAGCGCATGGACGAATGAACGCGGGATTCGGTCGCATGCCGGAGAGAGAAGACGATGGTTCCTGGGCAACGAAGCGACCTTCGGACTTGGCGCGGTGCAGGAGCCGACGACGAGTACGCTCATTGGGTCGTCCGCCAGGCGTCGCAAACGGTCTATTCACCAGGCTATCCCAGTCCGCCCCGTCTCCCGTCCGGAGCGGACGCGAGTCACGAGTACAAGAGCGTGGCATCAGGAACGACGGGAAGGCGACCTGGGCAGTGACAGTCAAGACTCGCATCTGATGCGCGGATGAAAAACGGGTTCGCACCAAGCATCGCTTCTCCGGGGCAACGGCGCAACCCGTGCCGCCAGCGACCGCGATCAGGAAATAGTGAAAAGAACGAGGGAACAGGAAAAGAAGGAAGAAACAGTCCATAAAGCGCGCGGTCCCGTGGCATCGCGACCGACGTTCCCATGCGCTCCGAACAGCGCAGACGTCGATGCCTCCCCCCCCTCCCCCCTCTCTCGCTTCTCGTCCACGCTCGCATCTGTCCTGGAGCTCGACCTCCGACGACCGGTCCTCACGCCTTCACCGCGCGACCGTCGACGGGACCCGCATCCTGGTCGCAGGGGCCACGCTCAAGTTATTCCGATACATCATCCCCGTGCCCGTCCGCGGCTTCGGCCTCGCCTCCTCGCCCCCAATCGGACTCGGCGACGGCGACTGCGACCGAGCCGTGACGGGCGTCGACAGCGCCGAGGTCGACCCCGATCCAGGCCTCGGCGACGGCGCGAACACCGTCTGGGTGCCCCCCGGCGACGGCGCTTGAGCGCGGTTGGGCCCGTTGCTCAGCGAAAGCGTGCGTATCTTGAGCTGGTCGTGCACGTTGCGGTTGTACGTCAGCACCTGGCCGGGTCGCGGGGACTGTTCGCCCGGCTGGAGTGCCTTGCCGGCAGACTGGTTTTGCTCCGCCTGGGTGAAGGACGGATCAGCGGACGGAACGGACGAAGGGAGCGGAGAGCTGCGGCTCACAAGCTTGAGGGGGCGAGGGGTGTATCCCTGACTGACGTTGGGGTAAGGTGACGACGGCGTCGTCGGCCGCGGGAGCCCGGACGCTGCGGAGTGAGGTGATTTCGGAATCGTCAACGACGGTCTCGGGGTATTGAGGGACGGCCGTGGTGCGGCGGTTGGGATCGCTGTTTTTGCTGACCGTTCTGCGAGCGACTGCCTCGGCATAGCCGTCGAGGAAGCGCCTCCGGACTTGGGTTCGTCAGAAGGTACGGGGAATACGGAATTATTGGACACTGAAGACGTGTTTGAATAGGTCCGCGGACGCGGCAGCCCACCGGATTGAGAGCGGAGACTAACAGTGGAGGGAAACTTGCCCCTCGCGCCAGGAGGGAGAGGCGGGAGCACCTTATCCTTGTTGATCACCGGCTGTGGCTGGGTGATGTCCGCAGTGCTCTCCGGCGTGATGGGGAAGGGGAGACTGACTGAGGAGCCCGTGCTGCTCGGAGTGTCGGGGATGTCGACGGTACCTGCGCCCCCGTTGAGGCTGCCAAGACTAGATCGTTCAAACGCGGCACGCGTCGGGGTCACGCCGTCATCTTGTTCGCGAATGCCTGGCATTAACCCAGGACCCACGAGGCCATCGGTGCCGGACCAGCCATCTAGCTTACATGCGGGACCGAATTCGGAAATTGAGCCGTTCCTCCTGCGGCCTCCTGCGGAACCGAGGGAGGAAGTGGAGTAGGTGCTGTAGCGTCCGAGGGACGAGCCGGCGCTGCGAATGCTGGTGACGCGGCTGGCAGGACTGCTCCTGGAAGGAAGGCTCCTCGTCGCGAGGCTGGCGCGGTGCGAATAGCCAAATTCGTCAGGTTCGTGTCCATCCTCGTACTCGTCTGCCTCGCGGAGGATGGAGTGTGAGATTGATCTGGCCAAAGGGTAGGAGGCGTTGGACTGGGAAAGGGAACTCGGGTAGGACCCGACCGAGGACGAGGAGGCACGGCGAGACAGGACGAGCTTGGACACGCGCCGAGTGAGCTGTGAGGGGGCGTCTTCGTCTTCACTGCAGGTAAGTCAGCATCCATATATGGAAGAACATGGGTCGGAACGCAGTCGTCCACGGAAATCGCCTAGCTACACCCATCCCAGCACCCGCAGTCGACGGATATTCAGTCCATCCGGTCATAAAAAGACGACTCCACCCCCATCCGTTTCCTCTCGCACCTTCCATCGCCACCCACTCAGACATCCTTCAGATGCTACGACTCCCGAGCGCACGACCAGCCAAGAAAGAAAAAGAGAAGACACCGACCTGTCGCTCCAACCGAGCCCAGTCGTCAGTCCAATTCCCCCTCGGAGAAGTTTGCCGTCACGGTGCCTGACCCGCCTCCGTGGCGTATCTCTCGCATCCTTGGGATGCTTCGAACACGTGCTGGTCGTCGACATCAGCGAAATGTTCGACGCGTTGGAGAAATGCGACGTCGACGACACGATGCTCAGTCGCGTCGGCTCCGCTTCAGACTGTGGCAGCAACCTCGAGTTTGGAGACAACATCCCGTGACGCAACATCAATTCGCTGCAAAGAGGCTCAACCGGAGCGACGATGGCAGAACGCGTTTCACTCACGGCAGCGGTGTGTGCAGATCAAGGCTCGAATCCGAGTCGTGGCCTTCCTCTTCTCCCGCGGCGGCTTCGTTGTCGCCACTCATCCGTGCAGCTTTCGTCACCAAGGGGTTCTTGGCCGCGTGAGATCTCGTTGGCGCCCGCACCGCATCCGGCCCCTTCCGGCTCACGGAGCTCTCCTTGCGATTTCGCGTGGCGCTCGACTCACGTGACCGAGATGGCGCCGAACTGTTGCGCGGACGCGGAGTGGCCGATATCATTTGCGTGATTTCCGGAGACATGGCACCAAGCCTTGATGAGGCCTCCTCGGAAATATGGGATACGCGTGCAGAGTACACCGAAGACTTGCTCGGTTTGCGCGGCGTGTGGCCATAGGAAGGAGAAGAAGATGGTAGATCCGTAGGGCTTTGTGAGGGATGGGGTTGGGGCGGCAATCGCGGAAATGGACGAGAAGACTGGTCATCCCCATCGGCCTCGTTGTCCGACTTTAGATCGCTCATGTCGACGCTGGCTATCGAGTCGTTGACGAGCAGCCTATCGTCAGGACGAGGGGAAGACGCGGCAGCCACACGGGAGAGGCACGCGCGCAGAATGTCAGGGCTATCGCCCCTCTGTCGATCATGACTCCTCCTCTCGGCGACTGATCCAAAGATTGGAGGAGATAACGGTGCAGCTGTGGGAGGGGGTGGGGCCGGACAGCGCTCCGTGACAGGTTCCTCTGTTATCGCTTTGCCATGTCCGCCGGCACCCACGGGATATATGGGATTGCGGAGCGACGACAATGAACCTTGTCTGCCTCTGCTACGCACCGGATGATTGACTTCAATGGACAACCTCGGCCGTTGTTCGGCGCGGGACTGTGACCGCTGGGAGTCAGCCAGGGAGAGGGCGGGAGATGCAGAACGAGCGACGGTCTGGAAAGCACGATGGGTGGCGACCAGGTCTGGCGTGACCGAGGAAGGACCGGGAACAGGAGGCAGGGGACCGGTAGGAGGTGAAGAGGGAGGGGGATTGCTGTGCGGTAGGGACGGCGGGACAACGGACTTGGGCGAACAGGGGGGCATGGGGCTGGAGGACGAGGGCGAGAGGGCGAGATGGGACGCGGGAGGACCAGCTGATGCCGACGCCAACCAACCGGTCGTGGACGCGAGGACAGCGGGGCTGTTCAAAATGCCGGCTGGAGTGAGACTGGTGGGGGTGCCAGGAATGTGACTCGGTGGAGCGGGGAAGGCTTCGAGGAGAAAGGGCACTGGTGTGCGGCGGGATATCCTGAGCGCGGGCGAGGCACGTTCGTTTCTCTGGGATTCAGAGGATACGCGGCGAGCGACGGGGGCAAGGTCAGGAAGCCTGGGGTGGGGGTTCGGGAGGGCGAGTGGGTCAGCGAGGTCGAGGAGTGGGTCGAGGGACATCCTCGAGGTCACCGTCGCCATGATTGTCGTCGTCGT
>JBBPSZ010000383.1:0-12098 GCA_038093835.1 Strobilomyces confusus
ATTTCATATTCCCCTCGACGACATTGCAGTGATGGCGTTGAGGAGCGGTCAGAGTGACCTTGCCATTGACGGCGGCGAAGATATCATAATCCCTGATATAACCGTCGTCCGAGCCGGTCAATAGGTGTGACATGCAATACGACGAAGCCAGTGCATGTGTAGGTACCGGATGAGGAATAGCACATATGGCTTCCACCGTGAATGATCGGGGTAGTTTCGACCTGTGGATGAACGGGAAGGCCAGTGTACGTTTGCGAGCTTCGGACGGAGAAGGCGACCTCGGTCTCACTTGCGGGACGACTGATTCGAGGACGTGTTTGAGCGGCGTCGCACAGGGTCGAACGACAGGGAAGAGCAGTACCTTTGGGCGACTCCGGCGTGGAAGACGAGCGCGGTGTCGCGGTGACCACCGGGGCGGGCGGCGAAGACGGCTCCGGAGCCGCGTCGATCGTCGGCTCGACGGACGGCTCGGAATCTTCTTCCTCGTCCTCCTCGTCCGAGTCCTCTGAACGCGACTCCTGAAGGGGAGGGCGTCAGTCCGCGCCGAGAGACAGAGGGGTGTGCGCACGTCGTCGGCTTCTGTGACGTCGTCGACGCCGGCCTCGAGCGCGCCGAGGAGGGCCTCGTCAATCTCGTTGTCGTTGTCCTCGTCGCCCTCGCCGTCGGTCGTGCCGTCGAACTCGAGGTCGTCGATCGTCTCGCCCTCGGAGTCGCTGTGTGCCATGTGGTGTGTCTAGGAAGAGTTCGCACGGTACCTTGGCGCCGACGATGGTCCTCACAGATTTGGGCCGGAAGCTCAACGCTGCGCTCTCGTCCCTCGGTAGGGCGCCGGTCGTGGACGAGAAGGTACGTCGACCAGACACGGATCCCGATCGCCGTTCCCCACACGCATGCAGGTGCTAGACGCCACGCTCAAAGAGATCACCGCCGCGCTCCTCGAATCAGACGTCAACGTCAAGCTCGTGGCCACCTTGAGGCAGAAGGTCAAGGCCAAAGTCAAGACCGCGTTGGATAGCTCTGACAAGTCGAAAGACCTCAACAGGAAACACGTCATACAAAAGGTGGCTTTCTTGGTCTGCCCCTGATGGTCGCTTATCCCCCCCGACCATCAGGCTGTCTTCGACGAACTTGTTCACCTGGTTGACCCCGGCATTGAACCGTACAAGCCAAAGAAAGGTCAGCCTAATGTCCTCATGGCTGTCGGCCTTCAGGCATGTTTCACTTGTCGTCCCAAAGCCCGCCTCTCTGATCGTGTTTTAGGGCAACGGAAAGACCACTACGTGCACAAAGCTGGCGGTATACTATCAGAAGAGGGGTTTCAAGTCGTGTATCGTCTGTGCCGACACTTTCCGGGCCGGTGCCTTCGACCAGACCCGACAGTCGGCGACCAAGGCCAAAGTGGCTTACTTCGGGTCGTACACGGAGACAGATCCAGTTGTAATAGCAGCGCAGGGCGTCGCTAAATTCAAAAAGGAACGTTTCGAGGTCATTATCGTGGACACGTCTGGTCGACACAAGCAGGAATCCGAATTATTTCAAGAGATGGTTCAAATCAGTGAAGCTGTGAAACCAAACATGACGGTTCTCGTTCTCGACGCCAGCATAGGTACGTGTTAACCTTGCGAATGCATCTCGTGTTCACATCCTGTAGGGCAGGCCGCTGAGGCGCAGAGTCGCGCGTTCAAGGAGAGTGCGGATTTCGGTGCAATAATCGTCACGAAGATGGATGGGCACGCCAAGGGCGGGGGTGCCATCTCTGCGTATGTATCGTGATCTTCGTTCCCTACCGAATGCTGACCTGCGGTCGTGACAAGCGTTGCTGCAACCAAAACGCCAATAATATTTCTCGGCGTTGGAGAGCACCTGTACGACCTCGATCGCTTCTCGCCACAACCATTCATATCGAAACTGCTGGGTTTGGGTGATATGCAGGGCCTTATGGAGCATATGCAAGACTTGGCCGCACAAAACCCAGACAAGCAAAAGGAGATGGCGAAGAAGCTCGAAGAAGGTAAACTCAGCATAAGGGACTGGAGAGAGCAAATTCAAAATGTCATGAACATGTTTGTCCCAGCTCCACTCTTCCCCGGTCATCGCTAAATTGCGCACCGTCTCTCAGGGGTCCTATCAGCAAGATCGCATCGATGATCCCCGGTCTCCCACAGGAAATGCTCGCCGGTTCGGACGAAGAAGGCTCGCTGCGCATGAAACGCATGATTTATATCACAGACAGCATGTCCGCCGCGGAATTGGATTCGGATGGGTCCATGTTTATGGAAATGGGTAAGGACGGCAAGCCAGCGGGCTTGACATGGAGGGTCGCACGAGTGGCAAAAGGAAGCGGCACGACGGTACGAGAAGTTGAAGAATTGTTATGCCAATATCGGATGATGGCCAATATGGCCAAACAAGCGGGTGGAAAAAATGGATGGTGTGTCATGATACGCCGTCCGTGTAATCATCTTAACCGTCCGGGGCCGCCCATTCGCAGGCTTCAAGCGATGCAAAAAATGCAAAACGCAGCAGGCGGTCGTGGTCGTGGCGTAAATGGCATGCCGACTTCTGCGCAGGTACAAGCGATGCAGGTTCGTCGCTTACATTGCTTGATGCTGGTTTATTTCATGTGACGTGGACGCCCAGCGTGCAATGCCCCCGGGTATGTTGCAACAAATGCAACGGCAACTAAGAAGCGGCGGTGGCATGCAGGAGATGATGAAGGCCATGATGCAAAGTCAAGGAGGCGATCAACTCGACATGGAGGAGATGCAAAGTAAATTGATCTTCCTCTCATGAACTTCGTTCTCACTACTGGTGGCACAGGGATGATGAGCCAGATGGGCAACGGATTGGGTGGACTGGGTGGACTCCCGGGGATGGGTAGAGGAATGTCCAATCTCGGGGACATGTTCAAGATGATGGGCATGGGGAACGGCGCTGGTCGCTAACCATTTCGACGACTCTGATAGGACACTTGATGCGACCATGTTTTCAACGCACATGACATGGCGTGTAACATGTCGCCATCTGAATTAAGGCATATAACGTTATGGCGCACAGACAAAGTTAAGTTCAGAGGTAACAACAAACCGTGGCGCCGGGCATGGAAGGATGATCCGAGCGTCGTGATCTGAAAAGCTACCCAAATTGGTGCCCTTTTTTCCACAGCCTCTTTTTGACAGAGGCAGCGCTTTTGTTACCGAACATAAATGAAGAAGTGTGCTTGTCTGCGCCAGTTTTACGAGAGATCGTCGGAGGGCCCGGAAAGACAAGCTTTGGGGATCTTGATTGAACACGCTGAACTTTGTCGAACAACGTTCAAGAACACGCACCATCCACAATCCCAGCACTCCCACGACACTAGAAGCCAAGAGCACTGCTGTCGTTAACGACCCGACGGACCGATTTTCAAAGGATAGTAACGCCATGACAAGGGACGCGGCTGTCACCGGCCGCAAAAGAGGATGGCCATTGGGATCCGTCGTGGGCCGGGGAGCAGTAGGCCATTCATTTGGCAACTTGAAGACGTTGAGTAAGCTGCACCACGTACGATCAGAAAGAACGCACTAGAGCGACAATGGTGACGGCTAGGGTGCCAAGGATGACGCCTAGCTGTAGCGCCAGGTATTTCTCAAGCGACGTTAGGGTAGCTCGTCCCGGCTCAGCTAAGAAAAGCAAGAGACGAGGGAAAGCTAAGAGACATATGGAGAAGAGTGCCAAGCTAGAATAAGGTTCGAGTCAGCACGCAGCAGGCATGAACACAGTTACGAACACGAGTGCAGAAGACCACGCCCAGAGTGAAACAGACCCGTCCTGGACAGGTTGGGGGTCATCGTCCTGCGCAGGGGGCTCGGCCGGCGTGGACACTGTCCTAGACAGGTCCTCCATCTCGATGGCGTCTGACAAGGCCATGGGTGGTGAGGCTGTACCCCCAACTCCCCTAAATGTATCTCCCGAGCCCTGAATCGGCTTATTACAGAGACTTTACGACCCTGTCGCCATACCACGATGGGCTCCCCACGTCCCCAGGGTATCTATCAACCTCCCTGAACAACTGCACCGTGGAGCAGGTCATCACGATGCGTTGGACGAGTCAGTGCTTCCAGTGACCATCGTCACGGGTCCCGTGTTCGACTCGGAGCACCAGTTCGTCCTCGGACTCGTCGACACCCTCGACCGTGCGCGCCATTTCGTTCCGCTCCTCTTCCACTGCCGGAGCTCCAGTTCCTCACACAAGGTTACCAGTACCAAGGTCCAACTGGTCCTTAAGGAACTCTTCGACCGTGGTGTCGATGCGTCTCTCTGTCGGCATGCAAGTTTAATCTCCATTTTTGCCAGTTTCGCCCTCCGTTATCCGGATCTCTCGACGGACGTCGTGGTATCTAGCCCCGTCTCCAGAGTCATCGATTCCTCGTACTTTTCGCCCAAGGCTTCTTTGGTCTCGAGACAGAAAATGTCGCTTTTCTCCGGTCGCAGACCTTGACAATCCTGTTTTGTGGATCACTCCTTGGAAATCCTGTCCCAGGTTCTACGATCGCGAAGCGCATCAGGTGCTTGTCGCTCACCGCGTCGAAATACATCATTTACACCAGCATGCATAGGCAGCTTCTTGGCAATGAGTGGCTCAATATGTGCCACCCATAGCAGAGACTCGGCAAGCTTGTTCCTGGAATGAATCTCTCTGCGAATGACATTGGTGCAACGTATTCTCCACGCGCGAACTGCAGATTTTAGGGTAAGTACTGCTCGACGTGAACTGACCACTCCAGCGTGAACGCCATAGATACGAGTGTGATCTACACATGGATGGTATCAGTGGATATGCACCCAGAGGAGATCTAGGTCCCCTCCTCGGTGCCTTTTACATCAAAAAATTTATTGAACGGTGAGTTTAAGCTGTATCAGAGTTTGCCAAACATACTAATTGCCGCAGCCTTACAAATGCAACCGGCGGTGGCAGACCCTCTATTTGTAATTTGGCCACTAAACCAGTTTGCTCCTACCGCTCTCGACAACGGGCTCGAACAAGTCAGTGCGTCCCCGTGCAGAATGAACGTACTGATGATCCATCACCTCAGAGATACTCCACCTCTTGATCCACGTCATGTGCGTATGCATCGCAGATTCAGGACTCCACGGTAAACCCCCTTTCGCCGCAAACACGGTGTGGAAGAAATTCACGTGCAACAAGTCGTACGTCAACTTTCCGGAGCATAGTAGTGTCTTTTAAATTCTTCGCAGCGATTAGCTCCGAGGGCCCTCAAGTGAGCCTTATGTTGAACTGCGCTACGTTTCCTTTCTCTATTTGCGAGAAATCAATGGATGACAAAGAGATACGAATCGCGTTCGCTAGAAGAGTTCGCGAGATCAAACTAGTATAGCCCCAACGGTTCAGTACATGAGCGAAAGCTGGAGCACGAGTTGGGGGTTTGATGGCCAGCGCTACATTTCCTCATTCTCAGTTGGCTGCATTCTCATACATACCAATCTTTGGACTCGACCGCGCGCTGGATGTCGCGAATGATATTGGCATCAAATACCTTTAAGTACTAATCGGGATCGCGGATCCTTAGCCGTTATCGCGATCTCTGGCCTCAATGGATTGCACCATTCCAAGATAATGCAAAAATATTTTACATCAACAGTAGTGTATTGGAGGTCGTCCACGGCGAAGGAAAGCGAGTAAGTTACGTCGGGCTACCAGCCGCTCCCCGATCCCCAACTACTGGAGTTCTGAATCATAGCAGCGCGCTGCGGATTCATCCCAGGAGGAACGTGGGGTGGTTGAGCTATTGGTGGTCGCGAAAATGCAGAGGGTGTTTGATAACCCAAGGGTTGTGACGATGGCACAGCATAGTTCGATGTTGGTACGTTTCCAGCGAATCCGATTGCTGGGGTCTGGCCACCATAGGGGTTTGGCGTACGGCTAGGAACTTGCCGAACGGATAGATGGCCAGGCGTCGTATGACCTGGTGTGCGGGCTGGCGTGCGAGCGCCCGCACCGTACGGCGTTTTGCCTCCTGCGCCGGCGCCACCCAAGCTTTGCGACTGGTGCAGGTGTCTAGACAAGGTGTGAGGGGGCGAGAATCATCGGTTTGCGTAGCTAGTACTTGCCTAACTTTAAATGCGTCGCACAGCTCGGGTACCCCTGCAACAGCTGCTTCGAAGAGACAGTACGATTCTGGCGTTACGCGTACCGGCTGAGAAGCGATGAGTGTCAAGTAGATATCACGAAGTCTTAATACATCACCCAAGTCTGGACGGTAGAGTTCTTGTTCGCCAGGAAGCAGAGATTGAAATGACCGGGTTTTTTACGGTTCAACGTGAATCCGTAGATACTTTTTGCAGGGTTGGCTGCGACGAAATTCTTCAGGGACAGATCTGCATGATGGCGTAAACCCGAGTGAAATGGGAAAAGTTAGGGAGAGTACTCACGAAGTTCATCTTCAGATCCTTGCTTGAATTTTTCGTGAGCCATCAGCTCCTCAACCTTCCGGGCGGTGGCTTGGACGTGGTTGACGATCAATTCATCGAGATCGGCATATTGATGTTTATCGTCGACAAACAACACTGTGCCTTGACCTGTGTTGATCTCGGTGACGTCTGCATCAAATCAGGACTAAAAAATCCGCAGCAGTAGCCGTGCGTACCTATGTGTTGATATAGCTTGTCCTCAACTTTCCAGGTCACAGCAAGATGATCGACACCCTTTGAAGAAGGTCTGATCACCACATCTCCGCGTTGTTGCTTATCCAGGTAGTTCTCTGCATGTGCCGCATTGAAGTTATGGAAGTTCGGATGTTTGATGACACGCCTCGTCCGATCAGTCTCGGCTCTCTTTTTCCTGGCTTGCAACTCCAGGTCACGTTCATAGTGTTGAGTGTTCCAATACTCATCACGTTTGACGCGACGGAAAAGGCCATCTCCTTGATTTAAATCAGAGGGGCGGATCGACAACTCAACGTAAAATTCATCCCCAGGAAGATTGAGCTTCACATCCACTATGACGCCTTGCAGCGCTTGGCCTTTCTTGACGACGTTTAGAGGGGGCACGTTCCCCGTATCCGACAAGTAATCCATGGTTATGACGCCTTCGATGCCAGAATCGAGGCGTATCGTTACTGATTGCTTGTCTATGCGTGCGACTAGAACGGAGATAATGAGTCCCATACGAAGAGTCCGAGGTGTTTCACCGCTGAGCATAGTTAACACGTCCCACGGTTGCATTGGGGGGAACGGTGAGCGTTGCTCTGCGAACGGCTTGAGCAATTCTTCACGAATAACATTCAGGGTGTGTCGTTTTCGGTCTTCATTGGCCTCGTACATGCTGACGGCAAATTCATCGAGATTAAGCTCGTTCAACTTTCTCTCGTTGTCGTTATCTTGCATGATGAGGGAAACGACATGTGATGGGTGTTCGTCATGAACGTCTTCCTCATCTAGCTCAAGAGCATCCGTTGCCATCTTTCTCGCGAGTTCGTAGTCCTCCGGGTGAATGCGAGTGTCATCCAATGGGTCTGGCACGTCGTCATCTGCATGTCGGTTTTTTGTTGGCTTCAGTTCCGCGTCGTGAGAGATTCGCAGGAATCCAGCTGCGTTGAGGAAGATCTTAGTAGTCAGCAGACTAGACTTGATAAACTGATCGCGATTGACGAGATTCCCCCCCTAAATACGATGGTAGATTAACAGGAGTGATATAACAGTCTAGAAACGTACGATCGATGCAATTTTTCTGGCCAGGGCTTGAGCTTTACGCGGACCGAGGCCACATACGAAGAGTAGAAGATGTTGGTAATAGGAGTCTGTCACCGCACGGTTGATGTCAACCCCGACCGTATTGGTCACGTCAACTAAAGCCCTTTCAAGTGCAGACAATAACTTCTCTTTCGGAATCTGCCCACAGCGTCAGTGAACGATTGATTTTTGAAAAGTCAGGGAGCTAACGAGATGTTGGTCCTCATCCTCGAGCGAGATTGCAACGACATCAGGACCCAGTGCTGCATACTCATTCAAGGGATTTTGGACGTAGCGAGCCAGACCAACACAGTACTTGGCAATGGGTGAGAGTGTACTGAATTCCTCGGTAGCTCGTTTGCTATGCTGATAGATTCTGGCAACCTCATCGTTGACATAGATGACGGGTATATCGAAAACTTGTTCGTTGATTGGTTCCGACCCCCACCCTGAAAAATTGCCTTCAGCGTCTGCGTTGGGAGGTTTGCCATTGATGATTTCTTTGATTCGCGAGGATAACTTGGTCGTTGCCATGGTGAATCCTCCTACAACAATAACGTCGGGCCGTCGTCTCTTGAGCAAGTCGGTGAATTCGTCGTAGTAATCGCGATCAACTAAATTGTCGAGTTTGACCTGTTCACGCAGTCTACCCATTTCATCCAAAAGAACAAGGGTGATAGCGTCTTTCTGAGGATCACCTTTCCCCCAAGAGACAGCGAGGACAGAGGGAGTGTATCCGGGTTGTGCGTCTCCTGTGACCAAGGGGGCGACATCAATGCGCTGGAACTACGTCAGCCAAAAATCCAGTAAAGAGTGACGACCTACCTCTTTGAGTTTGTTTCCGCAATGAATGGCCAAGGCATCCTCAACTTCCTCCCGCAACCACTCTCTGACCCATTTGGTACCAACTGGGATGAGGTTGTATTCCAGCGCCTCTTGGACAACCCGAGATCGCTCTTCGTTCCATGACCTAGCGATGTCACTGTAGCTGTCCGAAGCAAACGCGTCATTCAGCTGGCGCTCGAACTTGGCCTTGGCTTCGTTGGTTAGGTAAATCGACACTGTCACCAACAACTCGGCCTCAGCTGCCAGGATGTGTAAGAACTGTGCGCTATCCAACATCTGAGTTATAGGTTTGTGATGAAGATATTTGAAGTTCTGAAAATAAGGTTAGTCAGCAGGACTGCAGAAATGGCAATAATCGGCAACGAACGAAGTATGGGTGGTGTTCGTCAATCTTGTTGACACCCCGATCTGTAGGCTGAACCGATATCTGCGCCTCGGTTCTAAACAAGTCTCGCATAGATTGGCGGAGTAATGGATCTTTGCCTAGCTCAGTGGAAAGAATCATTCTGGCGCGCCGTAGTAAATCTTCAGGTGTCCGTGACGCAGCCGAATCAGGACTCGTGAACTGCTCAGCGAAAGCAATCGGATTCAACTCTTGGTCTTCGACAAAGTTGGGGCGATCATTGGCAATGAAATTCTGCACCACCTCATGGGGACGGATGCCAAAACCCTGACAAGAAAGTTTCAGTATGAGATACAACCCTCGGAGGATGCAAATTCGCCAAGACTTACATCTGCCAACTTTGCAACTATACTCCTCTTCGCGATCTCGTACGCGGAGATCCGACTAGGAGTTTTGCGCTTACGTTCAGGGTCTTCATCGTCGTGGAACTGTAAGTCAAACGAGTCTTGTTTGTTCACCTTGTATTTCATGGACAACCATTCGGTGATGTCCGCGACCATCTCGACGCATTCTATCTTGGGCCTAATGGATTGCATGAAGTAATCATCTTCTACGTTGAGCCGAGCATAGGAAGCAATGAGGGCGTTCCTTCGGTCAAGCAAAGAACGATATTTCTGGCCCAGAGTATATATCCGCCACAGCTCAGACAAGCTGATAAGCTCAACTCTGGTGGAGCGCATCTCCTGAGGGTTGAAATACGAGATGTAATCTCGTTTGTGTGTCCAGATATACGGAACTTCGAACTCATGAATGAAGAGAAATCGCAGAGCATAAGAGACGGCGAGGACCAAGGCTTCGGAGTACGAGAAAAAAGGCCCGTCTGGAGAGAAGAAGTCTCTGGTTTTTCGACTGGACAAACGTGAGGTTACCCAAGCGGAAGCGTCATCAATATCCGCTTCTGTGAGGTTTTGATGGAGAGATAGAGCTGCATTGGGCGAAAGCGAGGAAGTAGCAAGTTGCATGCGTTCAGGTATGTCTTGTGCCCGAATCAGGTCGTCGTCTTCTGTAAGCATCCGAGCACGTATTTCGGAAGGTTCGAAGACCTGAAGACCATGAGTATCAATGCTAGTTCAAGCGTGATAGGGACGGGACAAACATCCTGGTATTTCATTTCAGGTTTGAGTCGTTCCTCGTATTCTGCTTCGTCGTCGCCTTCCAACGCCCAATCATACTCGTGACCGTCACCAAACACATCGTGAATTTCGTCCCAAGCGCTATGACAGACGGTTCAGCAAACGGACCAAAAAGAAGCGTGGATCCGTGACTCACTTGGCGTCGATACCAGGAAGCTCCGGTCGGGAGCCCATAGCTCTCCTCCGTTGGCGTTCCAACTTTTTTCTCTCCTTTCGTCTCTCCTCGCGTTCTTGCTCGTCCATAGCACCGGCGCCTTCTTCTTCGTCCTCATAGTCAATGAAGTCATCCATATCTTCTTCATCTTCTCTGCCGGCACCTGCCCGTTCATCATCCCAGATACGTTGGATATCCTGAACTTGCGGCAAATCGTCGTCGTTATCGAGATCGTCCTCCGAAGACTCGACAACTTGCTTCCGTCGCGAGGAAGATGCAACCACGGGAGAACCACCTTCGCGGCCACGGCGGAGACGTGTCAGACGATTTCTGAACGAGGTGCCTGTATTTTCTTCCAGAAGCTCCAGATCGTCTTCTTCCAGGGCTTCTTCCTCCTCCTCTGTCCAAGAGTAAATATCACAGAGAAATGACATTTAGGACGTGAGCTCACCACGTTTCCGATGGCGTCTCTTCCGTCGCTTTCTTCTTCTCCGCCGCTCTTCCTCATTCTCCTCTTCCTCATCCTCTTCCTCGTCGACAATGAAACCCTCTCTTATCCGCTTTTCCTCCTCCTCGTCCTCCTCTGCTTCTTCTGAGCTATCGTCTGTGGCTTCGTTCCCGTCAGCCATAGTGGCATCCGCGTCGTCCTGAAACTGGGGGTTTCCCATGACCTCGTCGTCATCGATAAGCTTATCAGAAGAAGGAGCCACAGGTGGAGACGACATGGCGGTCAATGACGAGCTCGTCGACGTCGCGCAGAACAAGTAACGTCCGGAGGCCCGGAAGTTGCCGACGGAGCCACAAATTCCAACCGGTAGTACAACACTTCATGGTGGCCATCACCACCATCCCGAGAAGTACACTCGATCATGCCCGCCACAGAGAAATCGACGCCGTCTTGAAGGACCTGAGGCTTTCTTCACGTCGTCTCACATCCATACTGGATAGTTTCGACGACGAGCTGCGAACACTCGAACGGTTGTATTACAAGTGCAAAAATCAACACCGCTCGACGCTCTTTTTTAAGCGCATACCCGAATTGAGGCGCTATGGTCGACGGCTGAGTGAGCTGGACATCGTGGAATGTGTGGACCTCCTGCGTGCATCGTTTGTGGGTCTGGAGAACACCAACGAGTGGGTAAACATGACTTGCCTTGGCCACATAGCACGTACTGATCGCTCTGACCAAGTCATAAGGCGCTGAGAAGCTCCTGGAGCCTTGTTCCAAATAAACCATATGTTTGCCTGTTAATCGAGAGATTGGATGTCTGCTCCACTCTGACTTCTAAAGTGAGAGTTACAATTTCCTACTCTCCAGCCAACTCAAATATCACAGATTCGAGAACGCCTCGAGAAAGCACATCGGTGTGTATAACCAGGTCCCTGTGGGATTTACATTTGGTACTGATATACCGTTCAGTCATTTTGCATTTGCCATGCAAACCGGTGCTTTTGTTCAACAGGTCATTCTGTTTGTCGCTATATCTTGTAGGATGTTCGTGTTATCATCCCGACTAGAAGAAGCACTTCAGCTAAGCATATCCGCGTGCAATCGCCTTTTGTCTATCGTTCGTGTATGGAAATCTCGAGCGCGTAGTCGAACATCTTCTTACAGAGCCACAGTCAACAGATAGACCCGCCCCGATTTCCCAGCAAGCTAACTTGGAACACAATGCCTCACCTGTTGAACATGACATATTATTGGTAGACAGTGGACCTCTTGTCTCCGGTTGTGAACTAGTCGATACCTCGACTTCTTCCGCCGAAGAACAGGGCGCGAAAGTGGAAGCCATTTCGGAGATGAGGGACACATCTCTACCCAGTCATTCTA
>JBBPSZ010000384.1:0-12094 GCA_038093835.1 Strobilomyces confusus
CCGGGACGAATCGCCCAGTGACGTGTCGGCAGCGTCGCTCACGTTCAAGAACAAGACGGACGCCGGCTGGCCCTCGTTCGAGCGCATCAATCCCATCATCAACTGGAACTACTGCGACGTGTGGACATTCCTGCGGCGGTTGAACGTGCCCTACTGTTCGCTGTACGACCGAGGGTGAGCTGTCCCCGCGCTCGCGGATCCCTCCCTGAGACGAGCGTAGGTACACGTCCCTCGGCTCGATATACAACACGTTTCCGAACCCCGCGCTGCGCGTCGAAGACGAGGACGCGTTTCCGTCTCCCGTCACGGTCGTGGCCGACAACCCGTACGCCGTGTGTACGGCCGACCCGCCTGCGGCCGGTCCGTTCACCATGCTCGCCAGCGACCCGGCGAGCACATGCACGGCCGAGCCCATGCTGGATTCGGAGAGCTATACCCTCGGGTCTCTGCAGGTGATCGCCGACGACCCGTACACGACCTGCTCTGCGGACTACGGGTCGTGTGCGCGCTACAGGCCTGCTTACCTGCTCCAGGACGAGGGGCTGGAGCGCGCTGGGAGGGTAGCGTAGACGTACTGTTGTGTGTTGTGTACGTAGTAGCTTTGTCGATGACGTTGGTGCAGCCGGCCACGCTGCTGTCGACCGCGCGATGGACGGCGACGCAGGAAAAGACGGTCGCGCGAGACTACCCGTTCACCGACATCCACCTCGAGACCCCGGACCAGTTCGTCCTCCGCACCTATCTCCAGTTCCTCTGGCTCCCCCAGGTGCGCTCGTCCCCCGCAGCCCCGCCGTCTCTGACCCGTCCCCAGTCCCTCATGCCCCTCGACCTCCTCGTCCCCTCCATGCAGCGCGTCCGAGACACCTCGCCAGACGCCCCACACCCCCTCCACGCCCTCCTGCACCCCGTCCTCCTCTCCGTCCGTGCCGTCTCCGCAAAGTACCACACGGACCTGCCACATGTCCTCGCCTCCGAGGGCGGTGGAGACGGACCCGAGGAGTCCATCATGTGGTACGCCCTCGGCTACGAGCCAGCCGACGCGACCATCGAGGAAAACTCGCGCAGGACGTGGCTCGACAGGCTCGAGAGACGAGAGTGCGTCGCGTTCTCGCGCGCTGGTCTCCCGGTTGACGACAGGCGTGCAGGGTGCAGATCCAGATCCTCCTCCATCTCCTCAAGCTCTCGCTTCCCGGGCCTTGTCCGCCGCTACCCCGCGTCAAGGTACCCGCCCGCGACGTGATGCCATCCATCAACACGAAACGACAAAAGGAACGCGCAAAGTACATCGTTCCGTCCGCGCACGAGCGACTAGAGTCGTTCATGGACAAGCTCTCCACGTGGCAGCTCGTCGTCAACATGGGCTCGAACAAATCGAACAAGGACGAACGCGACTGGATGCAGACGTTCTGCGAAAAGATCGTCGAACCTCGGTCAGTCATTCAAATGTCGACCTCGGTCGCTTCATGACCTCCGTGCCTCCAGATTCAAATCCGCGCTTCCGGACATGTGTGCACTTTTGCGCCGCAAGCTATTCCCTCATTCGCCCTTTGCGGACGAGGACAGCGACCGATCAAGCTCCGGGCCTCAGGCGGTTCATCCACGTCCCAGCCGTAAACTCGCTCGGTCGTCCACCTCGACCTCCATATCCCAGTCCAAGGACCCGAAGCCCATTCAGCGTTCCTCCTCGGTCATATCCAACGCTAGCGTCGCAGACGTACGGTCCCGTCCACGTTCCCTGTCCATCTCGCTCGCGCAGGACGCCTCCGCCAGGCGCTCCAACTCCACTTCCGGCGCAGTCTCGTCCCTCAAACGCGCTCTCAGTCGCGAGGTCAGCATGTCGCGCGCGTTCAAACCCCGGGCGCACGCGTCACAGGCGAGTCAGTCCCAGGGCACGGGCGTCAGACCGCCACCCAAGCCCAAGCGAGACGCCAGGAAGGACGACAAGCAGGGCTCGCAAGGGGTCACGCTCGTCGCCGCGACGCCGACGAAACCCAAGGTCAGAGAGGACGCGAGGAACCACAGGTCGGGCCCGAGTCTGAGTCGGGCGTGTAGTCTCGGTCTCGACGCCGGCGTGCGGGACGAGGACGGTGACAGCGACGCTCAGGGAGGTACGGACGACGAAGGCTTGATGGGGGTCAAGGACGAAGACGAGGAGCTGTGGCTACCGAGCTCGTCGCCCGACGTTTTGCTTTTGGGAGGGAGAAAGCGCTCGGCGAGCGGTTCGTCCTCGAGCAGGGGTCCCTCCGACCCGGCGGAAGGGGGGCTGGATACTCCCGTCAAGAAACGGATGCGCATATAACGAAGTGTATCGTAGGTTTGTACATCAACTTTCCGTGGGAGGTCCCCTCGATGTGTGCCTCCGCCGCACGATAATGATAGCTGGACACGACTTATCCTTTTCATTGATAGGCCCTTCCCCTTTGCACTCTCGACAGTTCACCGCGTCGATCATACTGGTCGTACACTCAGTGATCATGAAGGGTACACATTGGCCCGCTCACCGAAATCATTCCCGGTTGCCTTTCGTAGCCGCAGGGCTTTCCGTAGGCGTCACAGTCCCACTGGCAATGACGTCCAGCTCGAGTGCGACGGTGGGGTTGGTAGGGATGTCGGTTTCCTGAGCCCGAGAGCCAGAGAAGCCCAAGAGGGTGAAAGCGAACAAGAGGGCGACCGCGACGCGCACGTTCATGGATCTAGAATCAATAGGCCAACGCTGCGGGGTCGCCCTGGACCCGCTTCTTATACGCTGACCGACTCGGTGGAGGAGACACAGAGAGGGAAAATAGGGTACTTGCCGGGCGCTGTGAATGGTTCATGTCTCCTTTCGTCTTCATCTCGCCGGCGCGCACCCGATCATGGGTACTGATGTGTTGAACCATAGTGTTCGTGGTGCGCCGAGCATTTATTTACCGGCGCCCACTCTACGCGACTGTTCACTGGGGTCTCCTATGCAGAAAAAGTAAGTGCAGCCTGATGTTGATTATTACTCATCCCGGTTTCTACACTACTGCCCGTCCGCCTTTTGTAGTGCCTCCGGCGCCTCGATCTAGGACCGTCGGGAAGTGTGAATCGCCGAAATTTTCGTTCAAGCAAAAAGGGCAGGATGTAACCGTGTCGAATTTGGGTCGAGTCCGAGTGGATCGTATATGGCCGAGCCAGGTGCAAGGGACGGCATCAGGGCTGTCGCTAGGGTGTGGTGAAGGGGGCTGTGGTACGGTGGAAGGATTGAGGCCGAGAGGGTTCCCCGCGACGTCCCATCCTTCAGGGTTGGTGTCTGGGACGAGGGGCTGTGCTCCAAAGCTCTCCACGTGACGTTCCGTCAAGCGCGTTGGGCTCCGAGCATGGACTTGGGGACCCGCATGGTATTTGCGAAGGTCTGTATCGACTCTATCGCCGCTCGCCACGTCTCCATCAAAGCGCTTCTCTATGCCCACCCATCGCGTCGATCATTCTGAGTTGAGGCGCGCGGATTAGCCACTGACTGGAATCTCTCGGCGCCGCTCTTTACGGCGCGGTTCGGATGCCCAGGCGCCGGAGTCGGGCTCTCGCGGGATGGATCCAAGGCTCGTGCCGGGGAATGGAGCCTGAGAGCCCGAGAAGAAGGTGAGAGCGATCGCGACACGCGCGTTCATTCTGCGGGTACCAGGCCGACGCCACTGGATCGCAGCCGTCGGACGGGTCCTCCCGACGTATATGAGGTTTTACATCAACGTTCGAGCGCGGCCCGGACGCGTCTTGCCGGCGCGCATCGTCGCCGCTCATGGCGATTGAAATGTCGGAGCACCCATGGACGCCGAGCGCCGTTGATGCGCCCGTTGGAGCGCTGGTCTTTCGCCGGCAAAAGATCACATCGACCCGGAGATGGCGGCCCGGTCTGTCCGTAACATGTCGCCGCGACGCTTCATGCTCGCTGCCAACCTGCAGCGTCCTCGCGGATCCGTTTCTCCTTTCAAAGAAAGGTTTGCTTCGTCTCCGTGACATAAACCCCACACCGAACGTGGTACGCGCCCTGTTACGTTCAAGTTGGGTGAGGTCGGAAGAGACGACTCGCACACGACAGAAATGTCGCTAGTCATGCACGCAAGAAAAAGTCCTAGGATGCCGAGGGGGTGCGGATTCAGATCCTGCTCTGATACCTCCTTCAACTCACGCCGCCTTCCTGCTACCACGGTCCAACGTACCTGAGAACGACTCGGACGTGGTCCACTCGACCAAGAGTCTAAGGAAACGACAAAGAGAACGAGCACAGCGTATCGTTTCAGACGAGTAAGAGCAGTCCATGGACAAGCTTTCTATCTGGCAGCTCACGACATGGACGAATAACTGGTAGCCAACAACGAACGGGAATCTCGATGCGAGAAAACGTACTATGTGGGTCGTGACTCAAACTCACGCTTCCAGGCTTGGCGGCCCTCTTCGACGAAGACAGTGACAGTGACGCTGCACGATCAAGGGTGGTTACTTCCGCTCGTTCGTGTCCCAACCATGAACTCGTCTGATTACCTACCTTCGCAGCCATTTCCTGGTTCCAAGGGTGAATCTAACCCGAAACTCGTCATATCGTGGGGGTCCATATCTTCGAATAGAGTCACAGAAAGTGCTGGTCGAGCCGAAGCGGAAGGTCGGGAAAGATGACAAGCAGCTCTCGCGAAGGGTAACGCGGGACACCATAGTAGCCCTGAGTCAAGGCGAAAGTCGGGTCTATACATAAGGGAAATGCTGATGCTGACGAGGCCTGTCGGATGTCAAGACGAAGAACTATGGTTATCAAGTTCGTCTCGTGGAAACGATAGAAGCGTTCGACGAGTAATTTATCCTCGAGTACAGGCTCAAGTAGAGAAACAGATGCATACTACAGTGTATGTGTTTACGTGGTTCTGGGCACCAACCCTGCTTTTGCTCACTAGCCTCCCAACGTATGTCCAATCTTCACTATGCCACGCGATAAAACAATTGTTGTTCGCAAGCCATCCTCTTCATTCATCCTCCTTGGTTAACAGTTTTCGTTCATCCCTCGCGCTCTCGACAATACCCTCGCTCGGGCTGACCATTGCAAGAACATTGTAACCACGTCAACAGCCCGCTCCTCGAATGTCAAAGAGCGCACAGATGAACCCACTTGTTGGAATCATCCCCGGAATATTGTTTGTGTAGTCGTCATCGCTAGGGTTTGGATAGGTGCCGGTGATGCAACAGGACGTCGCGGAACCTTCGGCTCACGCGGGGGAAACCCGAAGTTCGTGCTGGGAGATTGGGCCTGAGAGAATGAGAAGAAGGCGAGCGTGGAGAATATGGCAATTGCGACCTTCGCATTCATTGTTTAGGCCAACGCTACGGGGTGGGCACTTCGGGGTACGCTTCTTATACCTTCAGGGACTCGGCGTCTATCTGTGTTGGAGATAGGGAGGTCCTGCAGTCATTTTGTTGGCACGCACCGAGTGCCATAACTGTGTGCTATCGCAAGTCCGGTCTGCAAACGGCGCCGAAGAAATTTCAAACCTGCGAGACGCTGGTTCTCTTTGACCTCGCCTTGCACACTGCCCCTGCCATCTTTCACAGGAAAACAGCATCGTCGTCGTCCTTATAGCTAAGGCCGGTGATGGTGGTGTGGGAGCGCAAAAAGCCCTGATGTTTCTGAGCCGTAACTTCAATTACAATGATGAAACCCTTTCCGGCGAAAATGCTCAACTGACAGGTCCCTAATTACAGTCGTCGCCCACCTCGAGAGAAGATGTGACCATACTAGGAGCAGCTGTTTGTATGGACTCTGTGGGGTCGATAGATCATTTCTATCGCTGCCCTGGGTGCGAGGCCGCCTCACGAGATGTCCCCATTTTTCTCCAACGACTCTGAATCCATGACCCTTGTAATCTACGTGAATTCCCGGGTCATCCCCCCGATTCCGTCCTCTCTGATCATGATAAGGTTCGCCCGTTCACCCCCCGCACTGTATTGACCGCTACGGTTGAAATCCGACTTCTTACGTCTTAAGCATACCATGCGTCAGTGGTCAGGTGCACTCACGGGAACATCTCTAGTTGGGCTCCCGCTTCTCTACTCGGCACGGCGCAAGTCGGGCGCTGCCGCAGGGGCTCGCCCCGTCATGATTGGGCCTCCCGGATTGAACGAGAGCGGGGTGTCGGCAGATACTCGCGCCGATAAGAAGACGAGAACGGTGAAGATGGCGGTCACGGGACGCATGTTCGGGACCGGGCTGCACAACAGAGTCGTGCTGTCTGTGGCCACTTTCTCCGCCCCGCTTATATGGTTCGGAGATGGGGCGTCGATGGCAATACGGCAAGATGCGTGCTGCACGGGCCTTTACGTGACGTTGTTTGCGTTGCCAGATCTCGTGACTCTCATCATCATTTTGCTAGCTTTGCATCGGTCCAAGGACCGTCAGTTTTGGAGTATCCCTGGCATGTAAAGACTTATTGTAAGTGGCAACTCGAGCTGTCTAGTACGTTGTTCGCGACGGTCTGTAGCAGCAATGTTCACCGGGTTTATCGCGCCTTCGTTGCTCGCGGAGTACGCTGTCCGGGCAAGTACGCCAATTCGACCTTTTGTCGGTGGTCTGGGTCAATGACCAGCCTCACGTATCTCAGGTGAACAAATGAGTCGAGGGCGTTGGTCAATACCACACGGCTGGCGCTCCAAAGTCGGCCATCTCTTCCATCTCGGTTCCTATTTCTGATCCGCCCAGGAAAGACACCGTCGTGACGGTGAACTACGGGCGGCCGTGGTACTGGTTGCGTCGGGCGCGCATTCCATCCCCACGGGCTATCTGGATCCAGTCGTCGTAACCGCGCGACCCGGACCTCGTTCAACAACTGTGGAACAAGAAGTGGCACGTAAGGGTCAGTGGTTGAAACGAATCTATTGAACCTAACACGACGTGGCGGTCCATTCATGAGGTTCTACAGCGTCGACTGATGGTAGGTTCGTGGGTCACCTAAGAGACACATTGTTTCTTTCATGCGTCCCTCGCGTTGGGTTCCTATTTATCAGTCAGGTTTCCAGGCGCTATCCACGTTCGTGCACGCCGACGCTCACATACCGTCCCCTGAAACCGTGGGGCGTAGATCTACCTTTTAAGCATCTTCTGTTGCACACGTTCGTGAACATATTGACATCCAATGTGACGCCGCACGTGCTGTTTTTGAAGTTCTGATCTGTATTCAGTTTTTATAGTTCTTCCCCAGTCCTGGCGCGTCCACAAAACCCTGATCGTGGTGGTAAGTGCCCGCGTCGGGCATTGCACAAGCTCAGGGGCGCACGTTGACATGGAATGTACAAGGAACTCATGTCGTCGATGTCAATCTGATTGAGATCGAACATGTCCAAGCACATCAGTGAGCCTGTTCGATATCAGTTACGATACCTTTTAACTTGGAAATCAGGGAAATAGGCAGACTGCACAAGAGTTGGCGTAAACTATTCATGAAAGGCGTCAAGTCGTGCAACGGGACAAGGTCGGTAATGTAATCCCGACGACAGGTATCGGAAACAGTTAGTTGGAAAGGATTTGTAGGGATATATTAGACAAAGTGCCATGCTATGGTGTCCAATGGAATGCAGAGTGTGCTCTGTAAACGGGCAGGATGAAAGCTGAGATAAGAGAATGCGTCGTCCATCACCGTCATAACTGGAAGTCTGAGAACAATGACACCCATTATCTCCCTGGCTGACTGGGTGTTGACAACGAGGAACTCGCAATGGCAGTGATGCGAACTCCACTGTAGGTCTGTCCAAGCGGCACTGGTGGGGGCTTCCGTCTTTTTGGAGGAGCAGGAGGAGGCCTACGTGCTTTTTGGGCAGCGATGGCGGTATTTGGTAAGAAACCGGAAGAGGTGGGCGCTAGTGAGACATGGTGATAGTCCTTACGACTTTTTTCCGTCTGCTGCAGGAGTGAATCGTCGTCCACAGAACCAGATTTCTCTCTTCGTCTTGGGGCAGTCATAGCGGCTGTAGTCGAGGCCACAACTCCGAGGCTAGTTGCACTCTCCATGCTCGGTCTCCTGGAATCGTCAGAGCCTAGTCGCGACGGAGTCGGCTTATTAGGCCGTGGTTTCAAATTCTCGATGCTGCGACTCGGTCGGATGTGGCTCGGCTTGGCGTGGGGCAGGATGACACCGTCAAGTGGTCTTTCGGAATTCGTTGAGGTGGTAGCTCGAGGCTGTTGACCAGGTTGTGTCGTCGATGCAAGGATGTCATGGCTAGGACTACCTTGGCGGAAGCTTCCTTGAGAGTCCAAAGTATCTTTATCAAACGAACCCTTTCGCAGCTGCACACACCACTCGCCACTGAGACATCGTTCCACCAATCGTTTTGTGGTCGGATTGATATCTCGGATGTTAGCATTCTGTGTGAGGGACTCCAGGGCCATAACAATTTGGGGACGTTTGTAGGGAACGTCCCGCAATTGCGTCTTCGTAAGGAGGGGATGTAAAACACGCAGGTACGTGTGGCGCAACTGAAATGATTTGAACCAACTTCGAGATAATTCACAAAGGAAATTTACTCACCGATTCACTCTCGTCATCGAGGTTTACCAATTCACGCAGAAAGACATCGACTAGAACGCAAAGGTCATTTGTGTAAAAGTACTCTGAAGTCGCTTTTGAAGTGAACAAGATGTATAATAGCTTCAACACGAGTAGCTGCATGCAAAGATCTTCCGCAGACCGAGCTAGAAAACATTCACAACCAGGACAGATAATAAGTAACGAAAACGTACATGCACGATTGAGCATGAAAATCATATTCACTCCGAATGTCTTGCTGGAACCAAGGCGAGATATGAGCACATCAAGCACCCGGTTTCGTATTTCAGGTGCTTTGCCCTGGCCACCCCCAGGCGAGGCAGCATCGTTCAAGCCCGCAACCATGAATTGTTCATTAAGTGCCACCTAAAAAATGTTAATGCCTGTTAACTGGAGAACTCGCAAAGCGCACGATTAATTTAATGACATAGTAGTTGAATGTTTCATCCTGCATGAAACGTGTCTGTTCCACGAGCTCGAAAAGATGCTCAATGAATGAATCACTGAACACACCTGCGTCAGAGTGCTCAGCAAAACGAATTTGAGTTAGAAAAGAACACATACGAAGATCCTGTTCCGACATCTTTTGAACCCGACAGACTTCATAAAGAAGTCTGACACTTAGCACCCTGAGCTTTCCCTCTATAGCAATCGGACCCATGACGACGCTTGCACGAGAACATGTGCCATTGGGAGTGGAGTTAGGGCCAACATAAAAATCATCAACATCTGGATCGATCTCGACTAAGATGTGATCCATCAATAGCGGGATGAGGGGTTGCCATCGCTTGTGGCTGCGAAGGAAGGATGACTGACGCCTGCCCCAGAACAAGAGCAGACTGTATAGAATAAACTGTTCATGAGGATCCGTTTTCTACAAAAACGTATCAGATGTGCTGGACTGATATGACTATCCCTCACACACCAATTGAACATCCTCAATCGCAAGCTCACACATCCTCTCGGAATGAAAGGTGAAAAGCTCTGAATCCAAGAGCAATTGGCACGCGTGTTCTAGTTGTAGTGGACTTTGGAGGTAGTGTTCTGCTGACAGAATGATGATGAACATGAGGTGGAAGAATAGATGCCGAGGGAGCTGACCGTGATAAGAAGCGCACAAGGATACAAACCTCCGGAGAGTAGTGTCGAGCATGGACAATGTGGCTGAACCATCAGCTGGAAGACGTAGGACGTCGTCAAGCTCTGAGCGAGAAGGAAACAAAGGGCATAATAAGTTTCTTCTGATAACCCCAGAGTCCAGACCGCTGGGTACCAAGCGTGTGAGGAAACGTACCTGACCAGAATTGCTGAGGATTCTCTATGAAGTATTTGATCCCAAAGTCATCTTCTGCTGGCATGTTCACTTGCGACCCCGCTGATGTCTGGATCATCTCTCCCGCGACAATGCGAGAAAAAGGAGAGTGACCGTTGCAACAGAGAAGCGGTAGTATTGAGTGATTAGACTCAGCGTTGTGATCGACTGCAGACGGAGGCCTATGCGGAAGAGCTTCCCAGTTGAGTTCGCTAGAAGGTCGTGTTCGACGTCGGCAACAACGAACACGATCCTCGGCCTCGAGTAGCCATGCAGTGTCCGGGGTCAGAGTGGACTGGTGGCAAATGAGCAGGGACCCGGAAGTCTCGCTACTACAAGGTTTAACTTGAACCACCGTATCATGTCTATCAGGCTCCCGGGTGCGCGGCGCACATCGACCCTGTCACTTCTGCCACGGAATGGTGCAAGTGGTACGCCGGTTAGGACTCGTCCCAGCATGGCACGTACGTTCATCAGAACGGTGTTACGATGCTGTCAGGCCGACTCGCCTCGGGACTGTTCAATTTTAAAGTACTTACGAGTCCATTGCATGAATTTTGCTGGGTCCTGCTTCTGTCCAAGGAGCAGGTACAGGTGGGTTCATGATGAGCATTGCAGCACATCTCATTCGAATTTCACATTATTTTCTCTACAAACAGTGCGGGTAGGCCGCGGTACATCTCTCTCGATTGGAAGGATACAATTCAGGATAAGTCCACGATGCGCCATCTTGATGCTGACCATTTAAGTATGATCAAAGTTGCCGTAGTTCAATTCTCGAAGGGTAACACTTTAAAAATTTGGTTACATACCAAGGTATGAAGATGATGTGACATGCGGTTCATATGATACACCCAATAGCATCTGTGAGATCACGACCAGCAGATACCAGTGGTGCTCTACCCCATCATACCTTAAGGAGTGCGGCGAAGCCGTAGGCTGCAGCTGCAGCGGCTCCACCCACAAGTAATGTACTGACCGCACCCCACAAGTATCCTCCGACTCCTCGACCGGCCCCAGTTACCCTGGCTTTGACCGCTCCAAAAATTAGTAGCACCAAGCCGGTCAGGATGCAGGAATACATCAAGGCTACACGAGCGCGCGAAGTGCAAAAGTAAGGGATGAGTGGTATAATTCCTCCAATAAGGTACCCGAGTCCGATTGTGATTGCTGATCCGAATAGGCGACTGGTCGGCACTTCCTCTGTTGATGAATGCAAGATCAACCAAACATTTTCCAGAAAGGCGAAAGAAACGAACCCAAACCCTCCCCAAACTTGAGCAAGAACTCAGTTAGTCCCACTCCGGACTTGAGAGACTGAGTTTCCTCGTCCGGAGGTGACAAGCTATTGCCATCTACGGCCGTGTTACATTCGACGGTACGCAGACATTTCGTGACAGCTCTGGAAGTGCTTTCATCGACACCGACCGGGCCGAGAACGGCGTAGATTTCTCTCTCCATTTCACCCTCACAGCTACGAAGTACTCTTGATGATGTATGGCGTTTCAGGAACCGATAGTGATCCCTTTCGGCCTGTGAGGCGAGGAACCCACCAATTCCCATGGAGATAGCCCCGGCGACAAGTTCCGCGACCCCTCCCAGCACGACGAGCCTGGACTCTCCTAGCGACGACAGTCCGGCCGTCAACGCAAAGGGAACGGTCAGACCATCAGAGAGGCCGACAATGCTGGAAAGCGCGTGTGAACGATTGGGGAAACGCTCATATACTACAGGGACACAAAGGGAAAAGACTTGCACGTCGCGGACGATGTCGGGATTGATGAGGGTCCGGTTATCCTCGCCTTTGAGCTCCTTGCAACACACGCCACCCTCTCTTCCTACTTTGTCGCACTTGGCAGAAAGAGGAACATTGGCGACGGGCGAGTCTAGGACCCAGATGAGTGGGTTTTCTCGAATAGTTGCGTTTGTGCGAGAAGGAAGAGGAAGGGCAACAGCAGGGGAACTCTTGGTCTCCGAGGACATTTTGGAAGGGATGACTGGTCACACATTGTGCGGCTTTATACTTTTACATGAGTGAAAGAATGAATTATTTATTTCAAGCTACGCGTGCTGCACGAGTAAGCGGTTTGCGTCGAAGTCATTGGCGCCGGATTGAAGATCCGGCCAATCAGTGAGCGATGATTTGAGCGACCCTAAAGCACGCGTACGTGCGCTGTTCGTGCCAATAATAGCACTCGCCCGGTTATGCATGAACTCGAAGTCACTACTAACTTCAAGT
>JBBPSZ010000385.1:0-12049 GCA_038093835.1 Strobilomyces confusus
TGAAGATCGAGTGGATTGCCCAGGTGGTGGACAACAGGTCAGCACCCAAAACACACCGACACCGCGGATTCTGAGAAAATTCTTTACACAGTTACGTGTCCCTCGCCTTCCTATGGACCATTCGGAGTCTAGGAACCCACGCCATACCAGACGATCTAATGGACACTGTTACATTCAGTCAGTGCACGTCGTTTGCCACTTACGACTCGCGACTCATCCCTTCATAGCACCGTTTGCAGACCGCATACGAACTCTCTTCAACGTCGCGCTCTCCAACTTCCTCGTCCCCACTGTCTTCTCGATCGTACAGCTCGCTCTGATCTTCCGATTGGGGAACTCGGATTCGACTCTGATCTATGACATCATGTATGTCAACGTCATGGTCTCCGTTTTCGGCGTCGTATTCGCTACTGTGTGGGCAGGAAAAGAGCATCGACGAGAGGCGAAACTGACCCGGATGGCTTTTCCTGCGGAGCAGGGACAGCGGGACGCGTACGGGTTGGACGAGTGGAGAGTGTGTGCGCATCCGTCTGCATCCGTCCGTCGTTGATGTCGCGAACGTCGCGTGTCGTCGGAGCGATGTCACGCGCGCTGGCGCTTCTGAGCGGGCGCCAGGCGTTGTGTGAATTCGCTGTGCTATATTTTTATGTTTACGAATTGTATCTTTTATCCTCGGACGGTCGGGGCAAGTACGTGCTCCTCGTCTGGGACTAACTATGCCCAGCGAGCAGCGCGTCGCAGTGCGGACCGAAAACACTGGTCACGTGTGACCTTCGAGTAAGCGAGGCGGTGCAGCTCTAAGTTGCCTTTCGCCACGACCGCAGCTCTTAGCTGAGGCCTGAGGACTCGGAGCGCCCTACTAGCTCCTGCATTGTGCCGTTTTTCGCACCCACCCGCCGCTCCCTCTTCAGGTTCACCGTCCGACAAGACATCTTAGGAGACGTCCTATCGTCCGTTGTGCCATTCGCTCTTAGCCTCCTTGTGTGACCTGTTTGGTGCCCATCCCACCCAACGCAGCTCACTCTGGTGGCTAAGATAGCGCTTCGGACCTTTGCCCACTTCTGTTCATAGTCTACCACTAGTAAACCACAGGCTTCGTGTGTCCGTCATTCCTTCAACCTAGCTGTAGCGGTCGACATTCACGGACTGGCGTTTCATAGCAGTATAATACGTTGGCGTGACACCAACGCGACCATGGGGGCTACTAGCGCGTCGAGAACCACACTATCTGTATAGAACAATCAGCATGAAGATAGCCATACGAGTTGAAGGGCGCCACGAACCAACCCAGCATCATAGCGCGGATCGACGTAGGACATCAGTTAGCGCCGAGGGGTCTTAGGTAGGCAACTTTAGAGGATCGGTTGAGCATTTGGCGGGACGAGACGAGCTCAGCAAAAGATGCACCAACCATTTTGAAACTCCAGGGCCAGACTACAGACGTCCGTTGGGCATCTACGAATCCTATAGCCGTCCATCATTATGTTCTCCTCCTTATCCTGCCCTACATGGGTGCACTTCCCGATGTCGGCTTACACGTGAGCTGATCTGCGAGCGCCTGGAGTAGGAAACGAGGCCAAGGAATGAAGGGAGAAAGGGCGCGGAGGGGAGGGTGGGACGTGACCTAATGTCAGGAGGCCAACAGAAGTCCTGCGGGTATGACCCGCGAGATCGATTTCTGGCGTCTCAACAAGCTCAGCATTACTGATCGGGCCAGAGTATGTAACGCCACGTCGCGTCCTGGCGTCATATTGGCCGTCAGTTCCAGGCCGCATCACGCTTTCCGTGGCAGTTGAGAATTTGGGGTCATTCACGGTGTGTGCACCTACGATAGAAGTACATCAGTCCTACATCATTAGCTCTGCAGAAGTGAGTAGAAATCCACGGAACGGTGTGTATCAGTCTCACAAGCATTTCATGGTCCCGTGTTCTCCCTGTCTTTGTCCATGCGAAGTTTTTCCACGTACACGAAGGTAAGCACGATCAGGTCGAGCATGTGCTCTACGTCTGGATCAATCTCGAGTTTGGGCTTTCGCTTGGGACCAACTATTCCAAGGGAGCCTCTGTGGTATCGAGCAACCTCCGTTCTCGACTCGTCATCCCGTGACAACTGGGTAAGTGGTAATTCGGCACCGAGACGACCCTCTGAGGAGGCTTACGCACCACCACTGAGTCAAACACCATGTCCCACCTGTACGGGCAACCGTCCGATCCAGTAAACGTACGCTTCCTATGGAAGTTATATAACGAGTTTAAAACAAACCAAACAAACCAATGACCCCACGAACCGTCCAAATATCCCGTGAGAAGGCAGAAACGCGTTGGATTGCATGTCCCGCCCGTGGAGACGAAACGTCGACGACCCGATCAGATGCCACTCGATCTCGCCGATCGCGTTGAACTGGTCGCGCATGTCCATCGGGTCCTCGTTGGGTTTGATTCTGTGTATCGTCGTCGTTCCCAGGCCGACTTTGCGTTGTGGGTGGGTCGTCTTGTACATGACTTGACCGCTTTCATGGGTGAAGACGGCGTTGCGGACGGACACAGAGGACAGGGTGAGGTGCATCCGAATCAAGTTCTAAAGAGAGGGGACTCGGTCATACTGGCGCGCCTCGGCCCGCGCCGAGCACGGTCACAGGACCAGTCTAGCCTGAACGTGGGGAGGCCACCAAGCACATCTCATCTGGCAGCGATTTTCCGTCCAGCGACCTTCTGACTCGAACATTTTCGGGCCGAAACTGGATTTTGGACTGTCCTAGTCTTCCGACACAACAGCTCACGCCTCGGAGAGTTAGCGGACTCGGAGATCGCCGTGTTTCCGAGCCGTCTTGGCACCGTTTGATTGTCGCAAAGGGTCGAAGTCCTTGATCTTCTCCATCGCTTCTCCCGTTACATATCCGCCGACTCGGAATCTACCACTCGCAACTCCACAACTCGCAACTCTTCACATTCCTGCTCTGAATCTCTCTGACTTTCGCTGGGCTGTGTCCGAGATAATTTGGTTCGACTGACTGCCTCTGACGCGAGTCCCAGCTTAATGTGTCTCCCCGTGCGTCGCAGTCGGCATTGACTTAGGGGAAAAAGGAAAGCTAATCTCCTACTCTGTGGGACTATCCAGGGCGGATCTTACGACTGGAAGACTCGCAGCGTACCTAATACGTGGTCGGCGAATACCGTATTCTAGACTATGACAGTTGACATTGCGTTGGCGCACGCAAAGTTCCCATGAGGTGTCAAGCAGGGATGAAGGACAGCCGCATCCGCTGCGCACGTCACCCTGCACTAGGTAAGAGAGCTCAGAAAATGATACTCGATGACAGAGACAACATGCGAATGCGGAGACATGATGTGATACTTTTCTTTGTTGAATTCCCAGGCCAGGGCTGCGTAAACAACTATCCATTTGTTCCTCATCATAACGAACGAGCGTACGAAAAAATTATGGGAGTTTGAAACTACTTATGGTGCCCTGCCTTCATTTTTCTCGCACCGTTTTCAGGAGACACGACCATGACGAGGTCAGGCTCTCGTGGCCGCTGAATGTATGTATTCCTTACGTGAGACCTTTCGGTCTCAACTTATAAATCGGACCAGCTGATGTATGGGCAACACATGATCGTCCGCGCCCATTTCGCACCCTAGTGATGTCCAGCATCATCGACGCTCCTCCTCCGGGGACGAATTATATCACCATCATTAACCCTTGCTTGCAGTCCCTGATGATCGCGGAAGCGTTTTTTATTCTTCTCTTTCCTCTTCTGGCTGCATTGTTTTACTACTCCACTCCTTCCAGTCGCCGTCAACCTATATTTATTCTCAATGTTATTGCTCTCGTGTTAGCCCTTACTGTGGGAGTAATTGCTACTGCGTTGACCGTAGGTACTACCACTAGAAGGGTAGAGTATCCTGAGACTGATTTAATACCACAGATTAACATTTTACTTTCACCGCAAAACCTGTGGCCCGCACAGGTGCGCTGACCCAGAGTTCTGCTACCACCCAGAAACTAGAGCTCGTCGAAAGATTCCGTTATCAATAATCCTCGGATTCATCATTCCCTTCCAGGGAATGCTAGCGGACGCGATCTTACTTGTCCGCCTTATCACAGCACACCCTCTGAGCCGTATCGGTCTTGTGCGGTTCGCGCTCCACATCGCTTCCGATAGCATTGAAGATCACTCGGGTGGTCAATTTGAGTTTGTACATCAAGCAATTGTGTAATATGACGAATGGTCCAAACGCTTTACAAACGATCGACACTGCGTGGCTCGCGGGGCCATACATGAAGATCGAGTGGATTGCCCAAGTAGTGGACAACAGGTCAGTAGCCCAAAATTTGACCTCGCCGAATGAAAATTCACACAATGTAGTTATGTATCCATCGCTTTCCTCTGGTCTATATGGGGTTTTAGAACCAAAGCCATATCACGTGGTGTTATGAGCGATGTTACCTTCCGTCAATGTAATTTACGAGTTTTTCCCGTGTTATTTATCACTTATGACACCCACCTCATCTTTTCTGTAGCATCAATTACACGACGCATGCGCATCCTCTTCAATCTTGCGCTCTCAAACTTTGTCATACCGACCATCTTCTCTATCGTACAGCTTGCCTTGGTTTTCCGATTCGGTGACTCAGAAGCGAACGCTAACCTCATGACTGAAATCACATATGCGAACGCCATGGTCTCCGTTTTCGGGGTCGTATTCGCCACTGTGTGGGCAGGAAAGAAACACTGGCGCGAGGCAAATATGCCCGCAAGTGCCTTTTCTGTGGGACAGCGGCCCGCACATGGATTTAGCGAGCATATTGGGAACATCGAGAGTCATAAGAGTGATTTCACGAGCTCCGGTACTTCCGAGCCTGTTACATAAATTTACCACAGAACATGCTGGACTGGCCTTGAATCCTCATTGGTTGAAATCAATCATTCCCGCTAAAGCTTGTGTAGTATTGGTGACGTTCGTGATCTGTCGTCCCGCGATAGCTATGAAAAATCAATACTCGTCATCACAATAACCAATAGCTATGCTTCGAGACGTCCTAACGACCCGCGTGGGTCATGGTCTCACAGCGGGTCGTTCCCAAGTTGACCTTTCTGAGTTGCGGGAGAGTCGTTCTGTATATACATTCGCGTTAATAAGGTGTGACTCATTCGGCATGGTCATCAATACAGATGCGGATGAGAATGCGAGTTGGATTCAATCGCAAAAGTTCCGTCCGAACAGTCGAGGCTCGGAAACACTGCGAACTGGGAACCGGTCTCGATTCTGACCTCAGTAATGAAATCCTTTGTTTGCCCCCACAGAATTACGCTACGCATCCGGGATCTTCTTGCTTCGCCGCTTATCAGGGTGGGTTCTAGCCGCTTCCCCGAGGGCCGAGGCCATCCTGTCACGGTGTCGACATGTCATGAACAATTTGGAGTGATAATTTACATTAATTCAATCACCCTTTCGTACGTCACACCTGTCAAGTCTTGAGAAATTCGAGGATCTGCTGAATTGACGCCTAGCCACCATCCAGGGTGAACGAAGATTGTATGGTTCTTGGCTGAGCACAACGTCCATTTGCTGACGGAAGATGATCGATCGTCTTCGGACAAAAGATGAAAAAAAGGCAAGACAAGGACAAGGTTATGGCAGACAGCGTTTAGAAAGACTCCGGAACGATACGGTTTTCTCTCGTTGACGATTTATGTTTACCGTCATGTACGTTTATTTGCTCATGGTGTCTATTGACGACACTTAGCCAGGTAACGGTTTCTTGAGTCTCAACGGAACGATATCACAGGTAGCACTCCGGGTCCCAGACGAGCTCTTTCCGGTCCTTCGCCTTCAACTCAAGAGCGTGGGTCAAGGACAACACGACCTTTGGCAGACACGTCTTTACGGCGCCCCGTCGTGCTCCCCGCTCCCCGCTCAAAATCCCGATGGCTGCTGCGTCGACGAGGTTGTTGCCCAACATGTCGATGCTAAATTGATGGTTCACAATGATCCAACTGAGCTGTACTCCCTACCTTTATGGGTCGGTTTTGACGAGGCTGGAACTGAACGTCTCGAATGCCCGTTGTCTACGTATTTGGGAGCAAATCCATCGACGTCGAGAGCTGCATCCAGGCGGCCCAGGAACTCAGCAAGATCCTCGTGGGCATTCCTGACGCACGCAAAAGTTCGACACCAGTCTGTTCTCGTTCGGCGCGATGTTGCCCATACGTATCGAGCTACCACAACCGCATGTCTACCAAGGAGCGCGGCCCCAGAGCACAATAAACAAGGTTCCCAAAAAAGGTATTGAGCGGGTAAGATTTGATGTTTCTCTCTACGACGAGAAGTGAGCAACCAGGCTTTTAGGAGATATCGTTTGACACACAAGTGGCATCTCTCTTTTGTAGTAAGATTCAGACTTAGGTCAATCCAGCCCCAGTACTAGTTCCCCTTTTGTCGTACTACGTACGCCGAGTCCAAACTAGGATCCTCGTCGTCGGACAGCGAGCCAAAGACAAAAGAGGTCGCTAATGTGGTCATATACATTGGCGAAGAAACCCAGATCCTCATCAACCTGCTAATGATGTACTCATTGAGCCATGTCAGTCTAGTTAACGATCCGAATACTTGCTCACAGCTGTAACTTGGTGGCCTGACCGCTCTCAGCCCTCTGCCAGAGAGCGACATCATCGCGCAGCAGCGTCAGCTGTCCACGTTCACTCAACACTCAACGGACGCAATCGGGCGCGTGTTGCCCGCTGATCACCTCGTCTACACCAAGTCGCCCTCGCTCCCCACGGCACGTCCTCCTTCGAGCCCTCCGATGACTGCTCGAACGCCAAGCCCGACGCGTCTACACCGTGCTGAGTTTCTTCCCTGTCCGCCGGACTCGGTCAGAAGTGCCTGAGGCGCGTGAGGAGTACTCACTGGCTACCCAGGACCCAAAGACGCCCACTCTCGTCAAGCGGGCCGCTTGAAACCTCGCAAACGCTCGAGGGATCAAACGCAAGAAGCCCCGCTGCCCCGCGTCCTCAGAGGCGCTGTCCGCTCCGCCCCTCTCTCGTCATACAGCGTGTTCCTCGCGCGCACCGTTTGACGGCGACGGCGCTCGATGACACGCCTTCTCGTCCTCGTTTCTCTTTCTTGTATCGTCAGCGCCCCCTCCTGGAAGTACTACAGAGAACGAACATTCGGTTGGGCTGGGAGGGAAACAAGCCACCGCATCGTTCTTTACCTTGCTTTCCTGCTTGGTATATTGTGTCTGGCTAATGACTAATTAGAATATTGCTATCGGCGCTATTCAGACGGTAGTTAATTATTAATTTAAGCTCTCCGCAGAATATTGTTTAAAAAAAACCACTTCTGCAACGGCTTGCGCGCAATAACCATGTACATGGGCGTCAACAGCTTCATCTGCACACCCCTCATGAGCGCATCACTAGTGACTTCCCATACCCCATTTGGGACCAGCCTGATCATCTCGAACAGACGAAAACTCTATCACGAGCTTGGCGTCCAGCGCGTGCTCAACACCGTCAACAGGTTCCACGGCATTTGCCCCTTGAGGAAACTGCGCTCGCCCTCGAGCTGATAGTACGACGGAAGCGCGTCTGGTCGCTCAGCCAGGTCCTCTTCGTGCTCGATCTTGAACCCGACGTTGATGAACGCCTGACGCAGAGCTCTGAGCGGACGCATCTTGGGAGTGCCATCGCCAATCTTGCACCACTCGTAGATCCAAACTGGGGGAACATGAGCCCTTGTTCTCTGTCAGAAAACAACACTTATGACTCCTCCGAATTTGAGCACCTTTTCGTAAATGACCTCCCACGAAGGTGCGTGGCGCGTCGTCCCGATGGCATGCGTTACGACTCAGTACCGCGCCTGTACCAAAAGAAACCACCCACCGGCGTCGAACGAGTTCTCTCTAAACTGCTCCACGATGTTCACGATATCTCCCTTGACGAACTGGAGATGGCTCTCGTTGTTGGCCTGTCTTTCCCTTTTTTTTCAGGTCGGGGTCCTTTGGCCGAGATTTGGTGTGCCCGCCGATGCTGCGGTCACCCACTCGTCTGTCCTGCTGGTTGGTCTGTGCACGGTGGTCAGTTCGCGTCGATGACGAAGAGGAAACACGACGCACGAACGCGTGGATGATGCCCCTTTCCGGGCGCGCTATAGTCACTGCCCCCCCTATCTACCTGTGGACGGCTTTCCCCGGTTATCCGATTATCGTCCTAGCATCCTACTTTCTTTCTTGAGGCCCTCTTTATGGAGTTTGAGTGTTTCGTTTTGCGTTATCAAATCCGAGGTGCATCTATTACAAATCACAGCTCTTCATCTCAGCGGGCTAATTCTATCGGCTGAGTGTTTTCATTCCCGAGACCATGTGCTTTGACCCTGACCACTGTTCGAAAAGCTCGTGACAACAATGCAAACGAGGAGGGGAAAGATCTTGACCAACCAATGTTTTCGCTCGCAACCGGAAAGTACCGTCATGCCGGGCGGTTTGGTGGCAAGATACCAGTGTTCTTTCACGTTTCTCAGTGTTGACAAACTAGAGCCCTGAGCCCTCTGACGGTCACACGTCATCTGTAAGTGTCCAGAAACGCGGTGAGACCATGGCGGTACTCCCGGAGAGCATGGCTATCGTAGCGCACAAAGCAAGTTTGCATTGTCCTAATCTCGTGTCCATCGTCCGACAGCCCTCTACCTGCGATCTCATCCTTTCGAGGATTGGAAGCGAGAGTGGGCGAGGACGCGCCAAGCAGGGTTGTTAGTGGCATCGCTCGGTAATATTCGGGTGATCATCTCACGATCGACGACTCGATGGGGTTGATGCCACGGGGCGGCAACCGAGAGTATTTTGAAGTCGATCTTTGCTGTGTCCCCTTTTCGCCAATGACATCAATAATTATATTGCCATGCCAGCGCGCTTGAGCTACAAGAAACAAGGCGTGGTTTCCAAGACAGCGTTTCGAGCTCATGTGTGTTGGGTGAACTGCCTATCATTGCATCTCAGGACAAAAGAAGAGGAGCACCAACCGAGTAACTCCTAAATCTGCAACACGCTGGCATCCGAAACACGGTCTTTGATATTGCAGGATGAAACGCTGTAGCTGACTCTTGGTTTTCTGATTACAGCCCTTTGAGAAATCAAAGGACGTTTATCAGAGCATGCCACTGTAGACAGACGTCACAAACGTTGCAAATTGGTATAAAAACCGCCATCCCTCACCGCTCTAGTTCAGCATCCAAACCGCTCTTCGACTCTTCGAATCGAAATGCCCACCGGCACCGAGGACGCCATGGCGCATCTGCCCTGCCTGTATGGGTGAGGGGCCTGGTGACATCCGAAACCTTGGTGCCAAGCTTCACAGTATGTCAGTATGTTAACACGAGCGACCTGAATCATAGACGCCGCCATGATGATGGAGCCACCCGGGTACGTCGACGTGTCGGCGGACGCACCATCTCGCTGACATTTATGACAGAAGGTGGCGCGTAGATCTTCACGATGTTCTGACCTCGCTCGCAGAGTTCCAGCGGGGGTGGTGATGGAAAAAAAAACCAGGTTAGGACCGGAGGTGCATGCGAGTTTCCAGTGAGGATGCATTAACTTGGTAGGTAGTATACGCTCGGAAGTTCAAGCAAGTGAATGGAGGAACGCATAAATGCGAGGAGCCGGTGTCGAGAACATTCCGGATGATCAGGTAGGTGTCGTGGCGCTATGTGAGAAGCATGTCCCAGAACTCCTGATTGCTCCGAAGGTAAAGGTAGAGAGGGAGCGACCAGATCATGCCGAGGGTGTCCAATATTCATCAACTTGAAAGTCACTTCCCACTTCTCTGTACCTGTTGCGCCAGCCTTCTGTAGGTTTGGAACAAGGCGTTGGTCGGCTTGGTCAGTGCAGCGTGACTCGGACCCGATGCATGGCGAAGAGGCGACTCGACCTTGTAGGTCGTTGGTTGGGGCATAAAGTGATCGACAGCGAACGTGAGTACATTCTGCATGGTGTGTATGGCGTGACGACGATGCTTGTCCATGGTGTTGCCAAATACCGTCTTCCGTTCTGAATCTCACTGTCAGGCTCATCTGGTCAGAATGCGTTTCCAAGTCATGGCGGATGGCAAAAGTGAAATGGAGCGTCGCCAGGGCGAGAATGATGTTGGGGACGACGATGGCGGTACAGGACAAACGAAACTTGTTTTGACCAGTTCCGGAATCAACCGCGAGGTCGGTCCGTTACTTGTCGCAGCGGCCCCAACGAGCCAAGAGGCAGTTCCCAGTTGCGCTACTTGGATCGCACTGAAGTCGATGTTGACTCGGCGACGGGCTAAATGGTTGGTCTTTGTTGTAAGTACCAACCATCATCCTCTGTCGGCGATGCTCAAGTGGTCCGACCACCGTCCTCAGACTCCACCTTGAATCGGACTTGCTTGGATGCGCATCGAGGTCCCACTGCAACAGCCATTTACGACCTCAGTCCGACGTTCTCGCTTGGACCCCGAGAACAAAGCAAGGCCAGCGACTCGGCACATGTCACCCCAATACGCTTATGGCCTATGTCTTGCTGTGCCCGGCCAGCGCACCGTACACGGGCCTCTCCGTAGGCATATCCTCAGTTCGAGGCTTGGACCCGTCTATCCCAAATACGGGCCAATGTTTCCGAGGTGAGACGGCGAGGACCTTGCGCCGTTGCCAGACCTGGCATGTCCGAGCGTCACCCTCCCGCTTTGTCCACTTATGGCCCGAAGCTTCGGCGGACCACGATGGATATAAGGTCCACCTCGCCCTCCACATGATCCACCTGCACCATCCACCCTCTGACTTCGAATTTGTGACCAATATCACACCTTGCTCTCATCCACCAACACCAACTCGAACTTGATCCCAACCACACCCTCCTACTCCTCAGTCATGACCACAGCCAACGAACTTGGGGACGCTGTTGCTCTCCTCCTCCTTCAGAAGATCATGGAGGGTATGGAGAACGGCCGGATCGCTGACATAAAGGCTGCGCAGGTCGAAGTCGAGGCTGCTATAGTTGAATTCAACAACAGGCGCCTCCGCGACGGATCTGACCTCAGCGACCTCGTCGGGTAACACCGTTTCACTCGTCATCGGTCTGCGTTAACTGACCTTTTTCTCCCACCAGGAAAATGATCCTGGAAATCGGATCGCTGCGCGAGAAAGTCGCAAAGTGCGAATCGCAGATCGCAGAGTGGCATTCCCGGGCCGAGGCCCTCAAGGTGGAAACGACTCAAATTGTCGCGCGCACGGAGGCCTGTAGCTCGCTGGTAGAACAACAGCAGAAGGAAAACGACAAGGTTCTCGCCGCCATGGAGGAGATGAAAGCCAACATTAGCACCGCACCGCCCCCACGTCACGCCCCGGCGCCATTGCCCGTCGACCCTGCTTCATACCCTGCGCCATCTCGAACGGCTATCGTATCGTTTCCTGGCGGCTCGCGAACCGTCACGATTCATCCCCCCGGCAGTCCTAACTACCAGTCTACCATTCGCGATGAGAACGGAGACATCATCATCACTCTCAAGGGCGGCAAGCCCCTCCGCAGAGAAGGCGCCTTCAGAGGCCTCATCGAAGATATCGATTGGCACAGGATCCACTGCGTCTACGGCCGCGGACCCGACGTCGGTGGACCCCGGCCCGTCTCGCCCACGTCCTGCTGGCCCGATCGCTCCCAACCCTCTCCCGCCCCTGCAGCCTCTGGAAGCGCGGGCGACATCATCGCGCGGCAGCGGCAGCTGTCCGCGTCCATCCAGACGGACGCGTTCGGGCGCGTGTTGCCCGCTGACCACCTCGTTTACGCCAAGTCGCCCTCGCTCCCCACTGGCATGTCCTCTTCCGAGCCCTTCGAGGACCCGCACTCTGGCTCGAGCGCCAAACCCGACTCGTCCACAACGCCTTCCTCTCCCTCTGCCGGACGAGGCCAGAAGCGTACTCGGCGCGGCGACGAGGACGAGGACGCACCTGAGGCGCACCGGGAGGACTCGCTGGCGGTCCAGGACCCGAAGACGCCCACTCCCGTCAACCGCAAAGCCTC
>JBBPSZ010000386.1:0-12019 GCA_038093835.1 Strobilomyces confusus
AGAGGGTTCTGCAAGTATCGGTCAAGCTCCTGGCTGTAGCGTTCACATGTCTGGTGACACTTAGACCAAAGTAATTGAACAAGGATATACTGAACGCGATCGCAATCCCAGACCAAAGGACGCTGGGAGTATTGATCATTTGAGACCAACCTCTCGGCAGGTCAAAAAACGGGGAACGGGAAGATATGGATTCTTGGGCCATCAAGGGCATAAGCACCAGGATTGTGAGGGCACCAAACAAGCCCTCGAATCCTACTGCAACTAGAGGAGAAACGCTCCAGCGTGACATGATCTTCTCCTCAACTACGAACTGGATTGCCGTGCTGCAAGAGATCGAGCTAAATAAACAAGGAACAGAGATGGTGAATCCATATATCTTACAAGACTTGAGCAAATAAAATGAGCAACACGCCTACATGGCAATTACATCAAATAGAACAGGTCAAACAGGAAGACGACCATACCGACAAGGGCCTTGGTCACATCAGTTTGTTCGATAGGATCCAGCGCAGAGCTTGTAGGGTGAGTGACCGCTAGATTCACCGCATCCTTAATGGTATCTTTGATAAGTGAACCACAGTAGCCCACAAGAGAGACGCCAGCCATGACAGTCAGAAGGGAAATCCATCTAAGGCGAGTGAGGGTAGTAAGCGAGAAAGAAGCGAAAGGCGAACTGATAGAGCCAAAGGCGGCGATGGAGGAAGATCACACTGAGAATGCCGACGAAGAGGACAAGAGAACCACGTGTCATCTGATAGATGGAAACAGGGGTGTATAAAAGGCCGATGTTCATAAGCTGCAGTTTTCCCACAAGGTAAAGTCACGCATCAGGGTTGACCAACTCGATAATCACGAACCGTGGTTCCGGTAAGGTCACAAGCGGCGGGGAACCATAAAAGGAGCAATTTCCAGCCTCGCAACTCCTGAGAAGGTAAGGTGTGCTTAACCTGAGGCTGCTCGTCTTGGTCTGGTTCGGAAGGTAGGAAGACGGGGGCAGGATTGCGCCTCGTGCGCAGCCACGTGTAGAGGACAGGAAGGAAGCCTGAGATAAAAGAGAAGCGAATGAGCGGGAATCAGACGATGCATATAAAACTGACAAAGCATTTCGCCGACTAAGAAGAGAGTTAACGAGATGGTGCAAATGAAAAAGGGAAGGACGGACGGAACATTTGGAGCGTCTGCCAAACAGGCTGTTCGTAGAGAACATGGTTCCGAGGGTCTGGATCATCACAGTTCTCGACACATTGCATGTCCTGACAAAGAAATGAAGCCTGCAGCGGTTGAGATTCGGTTGCTGCTAACCTGCCACTTGCTCCAGAGGGAATTGCTAGAGCCCTGTGCATGGGATGCGTTACAAGGATAGCCGACAAGGCAGACGACACTTACGGTGATGAGCATGCCCGCGAGGAGGAGCGGGACGAAGAGCGACGAACGGGACATGGTAGTGCGTCAACAAGGAGGAGTGTCACGCTAGCTGGCTGTATAACTGAGTGGGCGTCACATGTGACCAACCACGTGACGAGCATGTCCTAAAGCGGAGGATCTGAGATCTGGCGGGGGTCACTCGGGGTCACAGTGATCATGCAGTGCTTCTCATCGACTTCCATTTCGGGCGAGATGGTCGACGCGTTATTTATCACGACTGCTTCTTTTCTCTCTCCCTCCGCCGGCTCTGCCGTCTCCTCGCGCACGCCGTCTCCTCGTCGCCCTCTCCGTCCTCCACGCACTTTCCTTGTCGTTCGTCACGACGACCATGGTCAAGCTGTCGCTCATCTCCCCGAAAGGCAATCAAGGCGTCCGCTACTTCCCCCACCAAGGCTACCTCGGCTTAACTCCACTCCGATTCGAAGGTCGTGCGTGCTCCTCTTTCCCCCTCTTCCCCCCATCCCCGCTCACCTTCATCCTCCAAGTCGTACGCACCCAGATCGAACAGGACGGTAAACCCATCCTCGCCAAAGACATCTCCGTCGCAGTTCGCTGCTACGAGTCCCGTCATGGCCGCTTGGGGACGACCCAAACAAACATGCTCTACGAGTATTCGATCACTCTGTGGCAGAAACAGGACATCCAGGACTGGACCGAAGTTGGGGATTCCGAGTTCCCGTTTCGTTTTTCTGTCCCTTCCCATATCCCCGCACCTAGCACCGCACTCTACTTCCAAGAATATCGCATATTTTGGCGTATCGAGGCAGGCGAGTCCATCGCGCTATATTGCCTGCATCCTTGTTCGTTGACCAGCTAGCAGTTCTAAATCACATACCCATCTCAGCCGTCGGCTCTCGTCAAGTCAAGCATTTTGAGCTGCCCCTCGTACGCTACGATGCACCAGCCACTCTGTCTCCCCCAACACCGTTGACACCTTCGTCTTCGTCACCCATGACTTTGCTGAGGTCTAAATCCCGTGGACCCACCTTGCGTTATCGTATACTCGTCCCACCCAATCCTATCGGGCCCCTTGATATTGTCTCTGTACAACTCCTCGTACACCCCCTCGAGCCCTCCATGTCCATTCGCAGTGCATCCGCTTTCGTCGAGCGAAGAATCCATTTTAGTGATTTCCGGGCTAGTCATCCCGACTCGCCTTCTGGAGTTCACCGATTTTCCTCGTATATACTCCAGGACACCTCTGATCATGTCCAAGAGGGTGGCGGTCCATCATCATACCCTGGTTCTTCGTCACTCGACTTGCCCCACGCTACTTCATCTTCATCTGTATATTCCGGTGATTCTTCGCGACCGCTGTTACAGCACCAAGAATACAACACAGACGAGTCCGCATCGCTACCCTCTGTCGGCCGTGGAACTACCCACATATTAGCTCACGCCGAATCAGTGGGCCGCTTTTCCAGAGATTCTTCTGGGCTGTGGCAGCATAAGCTCACGTTTTCCTGGCCGGATATCAAATCCAATAGTCGATGGGCGGTCGGGGAATCTGTCCAGACTGGCATGGCCAGCGTCAAATTCTTTCTGCGTGTCAAGGTCAAGGTCACTGTTCTGTCCGTTTCCATCCATCTAAACCATCCATAGCTGATCGTCTCTTCTCTGGCGGCTTCCGCGGAAACCGTAGAACTGGATGACAAAGAGCTTACCGTAGTGTCCACAAATGATTCACAAAGGCAACTCGCATTTTCCCGATACAACGATTGGGTGAACACGACCTCGGGACGCTCGAAATCGAAGTCCCCTCGACGCTTTAAGAAGGACCGCCACACGGAGCAGCTCCCATCACCTCCTCGCAGTCCTCGTCAACCCCATGCTTTAGAGGAACCAGACACTTTATCTCCTCTCACCAGATTGTCTGGCTCTCCTGCCCACAATCACAATATTTCCACTGCTTCATCGCCTTTTCCAGGAGGAAGCGACAGCATGCTCAAAGTTGCGAGGCGGCCGCATACCTCTGCTGGACCTCGAGACCGGCCCAGTAGGCTGGACACACGGTCGTACGAACACTTTGAACACCGAACCGACGGATTGACGGCCCTTCCACGACCAGAAACAGCGCAGCCTACGCGTTTTCTGAAATCCCCCCTAAATTCTGGTTTCTTTCGCCAAAGATCAGTTGAACAGACACTTATAGCGAACTCGCTTGGTGGACACTTGGTTGCCGAGAGTTCGCAACATCACTCCCATGGAAGTCTCCTATTCGAAAGGGTAAACCTGGTAGAAGTGCGAGCGTGGGAGCAGGAACTCGCCCGCATAGAGTCTGCGAGCCGGAGGAATAGCGTAGACATGCTAGGGATCCTGTCTCAACGCCGGAAAGAGCAACCGCCCATACCGACTTAGCTACATTTGGAGAGATGACTTTTCTATCATATTCATTGACACCAGATCTGCTGTAAAGGGAATAATAGTAGCACGCTGTATGTAATTTACCTACTGCACAGATTAATCAACTGCACAGCACAATCTTCGGCTTGCCAACAAACGGTCACCGCGTTCGTTAATCAACGATGAGTTTCCCTTGGTTCAGGATGACGCTCATGGCCGGTGGTCGTAAGTCTGTTCAGCTCTTACACTGCGGTTGCTTACTGCGTTCCTCGCATCTCCGCGCACGCTGGCGTCGCACACGACCGCGTCAAATGGAAAGTGATGGGCATGGGATATCTCCTTATGCAGAGTTCGTTCGCTCGTCTCTCAAGTGTTGTTCATCCTGGCCACATTGTTCCTTTTTGCAGCTACCGTGCCAACTCCGGAGCAAACATACGCCGTGAGTGGACGCTGCTGCATGTCGACCACATCGGCGCTGACATTCTCACTCAGGCTCTGGCTCCTGATCTCAGGCGGAAAGTAGATGCGAGTCGAGCTGCCCGCGTGGCTCAAGAGCACGCCCTGAAACAGGAGATCGAGGCTCGGGCGAGTCATTTGTTCCCCGTGTCTTTCCATTCAGTAACCGTGCATCGCTTCCAGGCGAGGGATCCAGAGACTGCAAAACCTATACTGGCGGATCCACCGAAATGACGGTAGAGGCCGTGTCTCTGAGCTGGTCGTTCGTTGGAGCATTTTCTTCCTGATGCGCGTCTTCCCGCTGCTCTATTTCTCAGGTGTGAAGGAACGATCCCGCAGATTCCCCTCGCAATATTATCACACTACATGTTGAACACAGCACACAGCAGAAAGTACTACTTATGTTGACCAAAAAGATAGCGCGCGTCCGCCAAAATATATCGCTTTGATAATAATGTCTCGGTTTTCAACTTGGCGGATTCAGGGAGCCAACGCCGTGAACTCAGAAGTAGCATTAAATAGCATGACTATACAGGAACAAAAGCACAACCGGCCACGGTGTGGTAGTGATGTGGAGATGGAGAAGCTGAACGAGGCCAATTCAGCAGGTGTGCGTGTGCGTCGGAAAGTAGGAGCTGAGCGAATCAGAGTAAATCAGCGGTGGCCCATCGCATGTGGGGATGGCATGCCAACAAAAGTAGAAAACACATTGGAAACGGATTGGCTCTCATAAATCTATGGATCGGATTGATTGTTGCAAACTGTCCATGCCTTCCGAATTATGATGTATGAACGTCTCTATATCAGTGCGCAAATTCAGCCACGTGAGAGTACGGATGACATGAGTATAGTCGGCGGATCCGTCGATGAAGTCGAGCCGACCTGATGTCAAGGATGTCCTGAAGTATGCGTTGAAGATGAGAGGGGGGTACATGATGTCATTATGGCTCCCGCAAAGTCCTCCGGACGCTAAGATTGTCCATGTAAGGACATGCTGCATAGAGCGCTGGATTGTTCATCATTACAGGCATGGGCGGCATGTGTCACGAGCGTGGGTTCACCGTTGGATCGTTCGGTACTGTGGAGAGTGTCGTTTGGGTCGTCAATGGCACTCCCACGTAGAGATGAAGACTCTGTTTGACCTGATACTGGCGTCGACGTGCGACTGCGAGCTGAAGCGATGGCGGGCGGATCATCCGCTCGCTCGCTTCGCGGAGGGGGACGGGCCGCCGGGAGAGCGGGAGGACCGATCTCGGTGCTTCGCGGAGCAGGTTCATGTACACCAGACGTCGTAGATGAATCCTCCGCAGTAGCTTGGTTTGCTACACCCTCGCGACGGGCTCTCTCTTCTTCCCTTCTTTGGTGTGCTTCATGCTCAAGAAGAGACAGACGCATGGCTTCCATAACCATGAGCTAATATGAAGTGAGTGTCATGGACGAGATAAAATGACGCGAATTACCTCTTCCAGGTCTTGACCACCTAAGCCCATTTGACCAAGGAGTTGGCTAAGATCGGTTTGTCCATTCGCCCGCGGACCACGGCGTCGCCGGCTGCCAGTTGCGCCGGCAGGGAACCCGCTATCACCATCTTGGCCATCTGCACCCTCTGCGGTAGGAAGGGTATGCACACGACCACTAGTAACGCCGACAGGGATAAGTCTGTCTCCAACCTGCCGCATTATGATTCTCCTGTTTGCACGGCGTGTCACTGCAGCGCGTACGGCAGCGAGTTTGGCCTCCCAGTCGGGACGTATGTGATCTTTGATAATTTATAAGGTGGATGAGATGATGAAGAGAGAACGGGGGGAATGGCGCACCGATTGTGACGACTTCAGGGCTATCATGGCCAAAACTCTTTCGCCGGCGCTTATGGGTGTTAGAGGGACCAGGGACACCTTGCTGTGAGCGGAGGGGGTCAGCCCAAGGGGGAGGGGCCTGAAAGGAAAGGAAAGAGGTCAAAGGGAGGAGGGGGACGTAGGGGAGGACCGACCATTCCGTCGCTACCGATGCCGGCACGCCACGGAGGGGGCGTGTAGACGATGCCAAAATTGTCTTGCACGCAGTAGGGACACGCGGCAGGTTCTGAAACAAGGTGTGTTGCGGTAGGTTCAGTCCTCTTTATCTGCACGAAGCATTCTGTGCATATTGCTTGGTCACAACAACGGGAATGGTTGATGTTGGCAGGATAGTACTAGGGAAGGCGTCAGTGAGCAAGGAGGAGGGGAGGGGATAACGAACAAGGAAGCAAATCGGACACTCGACGGCTCCCTTGTAGAGGGCGGCCTCTGGGTAACGGGGGGACTCCTTGGTGGAAGACGAGCGCTTTGGGGCGGGGGACGGTTTCGGGTCAGAACGAGCGGCGGGGGTGTCGGGTATGGTGCTGTCGGAGTCGGGGAAATCCTTTCGGGCGGCGAGGATCTGCTCGTCGTCCCAGTGGTCATTGTAGTCTTCGAGGGGACGGTAGAAGGGAGCGAGCTTCCTGTCGACGATGAGCTGGGTGACGATGGGATGGTTCCAGTCTCTGGGACCGGTGTAGACGCCCTGCGGGGCGAGGCTACCGTAGTCGACGGTGTCGTCGTGGTGTAGACGTCCGGAAGACGAGCCTGCGTTGCCCATATCGGTCACGTCGGCGAGGCGTCGTCGTCGGTGGTGGTGATGATGATGTGTTTGTATCCCGTTGTTTGGCACTCGACCCCCCTCGACCCCCCTTTGACGGGCCGGAACCCGTTTGTTGGAAAAGCGGAGGACACGTCGTTGACAATGACCGTCCTCGACGCACCCTGGACGCTCGCCCCGAGCCAAATCCTCGAGCATTTTTCAGTCGACCCCGCCCTCGGCCTTTCCTCGCAGCAGGCGGCCAACCACATCCTCCTCTACGGCAAAAATGGTGCGTCCTTTCCCTATTCTTTTCTCTCCCCGCCGTGACGCCCCCCCCCAGAACTGCCAGACGAGCCACCGACGCCATTGTGGCAGCTCGTCCTCGATCAGTTCAAGGACCAGCTCGTCCTCATCCTCCTCGGCTCGGCCGTCGTCTCATTCCTCCTTGCTCTACTCGAGGACTCCGCCGACTCCACGCCATGGGGCGCCTTTGTTGAACCGGCGGTCATCCTTCTCATCCTCGTCGCCAACGCTGTCGTCGGCGTTGTCCAGGAATCAAATGCCGAAAAGGCAATCGACGTAGGTGCCCTCCCAAAGCCCCCACATCCTCCCTAACCCTCCCATAGGCCCTGAAGGAGTATTCTCCCGACGAAGCAAACGTGTTCCGTTCCGGCCATGTAGCACGTATCCATGCTTCTGAGCTCGTCCCTGGTGACATCATATCGATCGCTGTTGGAGACAAAGTGCCTGCGGACTGCAGACTTCTCTCTATTTCATCCAGCAGTTTCCGTGTAGACCAAGCTATCCTCACAGGTGAAAGCAGTAGCGTCAACAAATCCATCGATGTGGTCCCTGATTTAAAGGCTGTGAAGCAAGATATGTCCAACATGCTATTCTCTGTACGCTGATACGTCTGTCTTCGACGGCCACTACTCATCTTTTTCTAGGGGACTACCGTCGTAAACGGGACAGGACGCGCTATCGTCACTTTCACTGGCAAAAAGACCGCGATTGGTCTGATTCATCACTCCATATCACAGCAGATAAGCGACAAAACGCCGTTGAAGCGCAAGCTCGACGACTTCGGTGATATGCTGGCCAAAGTGATATCCGTAATATGCGTTTTGGTTTGGCTCGTCAATTTCCGTCACTTTTGGGATCCTTCCCATCATGGTGTATTGAAAGGTGCAATCTACTACTTCAAGATCGCTGTCGCGCTGGCCGTGGCTGCTATTCCTGAAGGCCTCGCTGCCGTCATCACTGCTTGTTTAGCACTTGGCACCAAAAAGATGGCTCAGAAAAATGCCATTGTCCGAAACCTTCCTAGTGTCGAAACCCTTGGGTGCACCAACGTCATATGCTCTGACAAGACAGGTACATTGACCACCAGTCAAATGAGCGTCTCCAAGGTACATCAGCAGCTGGTCACCTTGTCATGACTGACATTCAACTAATTAGTTCTTTGTGATCGACGCCCAATCGAAATCTCCAATGGAATACAAGGTCGAGGGAACCACATACTCGCCGCACGGCTCTGTCCAGCCCCTCGGGAACAAGACCTCAGGTCTGAATCTTGACCCAATCCGCAGGCTCGCAGCCATCTCTGCCGTGTGTAATGATGCAAAAGTGATATATCAAGTGGTACGTATCTGTTCGTTCGCGTGGATCACGTCACACATTGCTGTCCAGGACAAGGACGCCTACAACAACGTCGGAGAACCTACAGAAGCCGCGTTGAAAGTCCTCGTCGAGAAGTTGGGCTGTCAAGACGCAGACTTCACCAAATCACTGTCATCCATGACACGTGCGACTCGAGCAAGTGCTATTAGCGAGTATTATGAACGCATTATTCCCCGTCTGTTAACATTCGAGTTCTCTCGCAACCGCAAGATGATGTCGGTTCTGGTCCGTCTCAATGGCATCGGTGCCCTGTTCGTCAAAGGCGCCCCGGAGTCTGTGCTTGAGCGCTGCACATCTGTCATGGTACATGGCAAGATCATCCCCATGACATCTGAGCTGAGGAATACCATCCTCACGCAAACGTCGTCTTACGCTTCAAGGGGTTTGCGGACACTTGCCATGGCCTATGTTGACGCAAAGGACACAGATGCTACACACTACCTTAGTCAAAACACCCAAGACTATGCTCGCTTCGAGCAGAACCTCACCTTTGTTTCTCTCGTTGGCATGCTCGATCCCCCACGCCCCGAGGTCCGTCCGGCTGTCAAGAATTGCAGAGCTGCGGGGATCCGCGTCGTCTGCATCACGGGTGATAATAAAGGTACCGCTGAGGCGATATGCCGTGAGATTGGGATATTTGATGAGGATGAAGACTTGACGGGCAAGAGTTACACGGGACGAGAACTCGACGCACTTAGCCACGAGGAGAAAATACAAGCCGTGCAGCGCGCGAGCTTGTTTAGCAGAACAGAACCGGGACACAAGAGTCAATTGGTCGATCTACTGCAAGGACTGGGGATGGTGGTCGCTATGGTGGGATATCTGCTGTCAGTGTCTTGGTCTGCTAGCTTATGTCTTTTTAGACGGGTGACGGTGTCAACGATGCACCAGCTTTGAAAAGGGCAGACATTGGCATTGCGATGGGCAGCGGCACCGACGTTGCGAAGCTGGCGGCAGACATGGTTCTCGCGGACTCAAATTTCACGACGATAGAGCAAGCTGTAGAAGAAGGCAGATTGATATACAACAACACCAAACAATTTATCCGGTACCTTATCTCTTCCAATATCGGCGAGGTCGTCAGGTATGCATCACCTCTGGCATCACCTGAGTCACCGCTCACCTGGGACCCCAGCATCTTTCTGACTGTCATATTGGGCATGCCGGAGGCACTCATTCCCGTCCAGTTGCTGTGGGTCAACCTCGTTACAGATAGTCTGCCAGCCACTGCCCTCGGATTTAATCCCGCCGATCACTCCATCATGCGAGTACCTCCACGGAATGCCAGGGAGCCGCTTGTAGGCAAATGGCTTTTCCTTAGATACCTGCTCATCGGGCTTTATGTCGGCTGCGCTACGGTGTTTGGATATGCGTGGTGGTTTGTTTACTACCCCGGAGGCCCGCAGATAACGTTCCATCAGCTCGTGAGTGTGTTGAGTCGGTCATCGTCGAGTTAGTGACTGAACTGGTGCTAGACTCATTTTCATCAATGCACGGCCATGTTCCCCGAGATTGGATGCGAGATGTTCACGAACGAGATGGCGCGACGTGCTACGACGATGAGCCTGTCTGTTCTCGTCACAGTGGAGATGTTCAACGCGATGAACTCACTTTCGGAGAACGAAAGCTTGCTCCGTCTACCGATCTGGAAGAACCCGTGGCTTGTGGCTGCCATCACGCTGAGCATGGTGCTGCACATAGGTATTCTTTACATCCCGTTCTTCAGGTCGCTGTTTGCAATAGCGCCCCTGAACTGGGCGGAGTGGAAGGCTGTGCTGTACCTGAGCGCGCCAGTGTTGGTGATTGACGAGGTTCTCAAGCTCATCACGGTGAGGCGTTCATGCACATCATCCCACAGAAGCGGACTGAATCGCGCTCCCAGATCACGGTGATTCAGCCGCTCCGGAGCTGAGCGGGGACAGCAGGTGTGGGCATCGGAGATGTATGTGGTGCTGTTGACGGGCGTGTCTCATTGTCCTCCGATTTTATATGGGAATGTGATACCCGACGGTGCGAATATCAATTCTGCCCTTACGTTCTGCTTGAGTAAGCCTGTCGATGGCTACCCGCCGCAAATTGCTGCCCTCTCTTTCCCCCACCCTTCTTTTGTCTAATTTCGTGGCCAGCCCGCCCAAGTCGCTCCTTTTTTCGCTTCCACCGCCATGCGTCTCTTTGCCAACTTTGCGTTGGCCCTCTGTCTCGCCGTCTCCTTTATTGTACCCTCCCTAGGCCACGCACACGAGGCCAGGCGGCACGATGTGCACCGACACGCCGAACTTGCTCGCCGCGACCCCGGCGAAATCAACCTCCATAAGCGTTTTGACGGCTGCCGCTTCACCTACTACGCTGTCGGTCTGGGCGCTTGCGGCGGGACCAACGTGCCAACCGATTTCGTGCGTGTTTTGCGTCATCGTGTTTTGGTCTCTGCTCACCCTCTTTTGTCTGCAGGTCGTCGCGCTCGACGCAGCGGTAACCTCGCCTCGTTGTGCATGAGAAGAGTCGACTGATCCATATCATTTAGCAATTCTCCGGTTCCTATTGCTATCAGACGATCACCATCACAGTTGGGGGAAAATCTACGTCAGCCCAGATTGTGGATGCGGTGTGTGGTAATTCACGCGCCGCATTTATGTGTGCTAAATGTGATTTCAATAGTGTCCAGGTTGTCCGCCCAATGGTCTCGATATGTCGCAAGGCCTCTTTCAATTCTTTGCTGATCTCTCAGCCGGCGTCCTGTCCGGTTCATGGGATTTCGGTTCTGGCAGCCCTGCCCCTTCTCCCTCTCCTTCCACTCCTCCTCCCCCGGCACCTACCACTTCCACACCCTCGACATCCTGGGTCTCATCAACTTCGCCACTCCAAACAACTACGTCGGCTCCACTTACTACCAGTTCCTCGAGTATCAGCTCCCTCGTACATGGGTCAAGCAACTCCAGTTTGGCGCCTACTCAGACGTCCTCCAATCCTGTCGCCATGACTGCTGGAGCGGTACCAGGCGGGGCTGCCAACGCCTCCGTCCTCTTGGACGTGAACCTGTCGATCGTGTATATCGGCCAACTCCTCGGTGCATGCAGTGGTTTGCAGTGAACGGTAGAGCAGGTTCTTTATCTCCCATTCTCTTGTCATATCACCGGTTGAAGTAAAAGTGAGACCACACGCCCATATTATAGATGGACATTGCTATATCGTGAGCACTGATGGACTGAGTTATTTCTAGTTCGAACTATACCCCCCATTATTTTATCAGCTCTACCGCTGGGCTTTGATGACGATACCAATTGGTGTTGGATATGTGCCATAATCTTTTCTTCACTCGGATTATCATTGGTCCGCAAGCCTGATCCTAGGCTACGGGCCGATGCCCCATGAATGTACTCGGCTTTTTCCCCTCCACATGACCAGGATTGACAGTGGCAGTGCTGTAGTCGGTCGTCTGGCAACGAAACCCACTCACACCTAGTCCCACACACCCCGCGTAGTCTGTCTGCTTTGCCCTCCCCACTCGTTTGACGATAGG